>JARKHS020013158.1:0-35359 GCA_030143305.2 Amblyomma americanum | reverse complement strand
TACCCACCCCTGAAATTTGGCCTCGGCCGATTTGGGCCAAAATCGATGTGCAACCTAATTCAACTGCAGAAAACGCGATGGTGACCTCCAAGTTTGGCCTCAGCCGCTCAAAAGAATAACAAAGAACGCATAGGAAGGCACAAATGCTTTCGCATTTTCGCACGTAAGGAGACCTAATTGCTCCACTGAATTTTTGCTTGCGTAGGCATCATGCGTACTGTCGCAAAAAAAAAACATGCGAACAACGTGATGCGTGTGCTCTCCACTCATCGCATTTATTAAGGCGAAAACCTTTCTTGCCACATGAGCGCCGTAGACAGAAGTCATAGAAAGACCGTGCGCCCAAAAGTACGCACATGAACTAGATTCTCTGCAGCCATATAGCTCGTCGCTTGACGTATTTTTCCGCTGGGAATGGAAAACAGCGTTTTGCCCGATTCCCGCCGATTGCTGCACCAAAAAGCGTAGTACCCAGGCATACTTCGATATCTTTTGCAAGCATCAAATGCACAAGCGTCAATACGCGACAGTAAATGCTGTGCACGCTTATCTCAGCACATAACAGCAAGTGCTACGTAATGCTCCGGACGGTCTGTGTGTCGGCGGCCGCGAGGAAAGAAGCGAGCGGACCATTTATTGCAGGGAATGACCACGTCACCGCGGATAACGAATCGGGAGCGCGCGCGCGCTAGCGCGATGGTGCGGCGGCGAGAGAAAGGGAAGGAAGGAACTTTTCCCGTTCCAGCGATTTTAGTCATCACTGGCGTCGGTGCTCGATCATCTTCTTCATTCCAACTGCCCCTGCGCAAAGACGGAGCCATCCTGGCGACTCGAGGGGAGGAGACGAAAGGCGGCTATAACAGGGCTTCAAGCTGCTGACGTGGACGTCGCGGCCACGGCGGCGATGATCCGAAGAAGGTGTCACCGGTTCGATGATGTAGTTCACAGGTAACGTAAGGTCTAAGACGCGGTAAAGGCCGATGTGCTTGGCCGAAAATTTAGACGGAGCCGGAACAGAGAGCCAGACCAATGAACCAGTGAAGAAGTGAACAGCGGGCGTGTCGATCGGACTCTTGTTTGCGGAGGCATTGACGTCCTGCGGTGAAGGAGCGAGCGAACTGGCGGAACTGCTCAGCATGGCGGGTAAAGTCAGAAAGGGAAGTGTATTCCGAGCTGTCGGTGTTGTAGGGAAGGGTTGTATCCAACATATAGGAAGTCTCGCGCCCGAATAAAAGAAAAAAAAATGGTAAAAGCCAGTGGTTGCTTGAGATGCGGTGTTATATGCATAGGTAACGAACGGAAGGGCCTGATTTCAATTAGAGCTGTCGGAGCGAATGTACAAGCCGATCATCTCCCCGGGCGTCCGGTTGAAGCTGTCGATCATGCCATTGGTTTGGGGGTGGTAAGCAGCAGTGGTGCGGTGGACTGTGTGGCACGCATCGAGAAGTTCGTGAACAGCTTCTGAGAAGAAAACATGGCCATAGTCACTGAGCAGTTCTCGAGGATCGCCGTGACGCAGGATGAAGTGATGAAAAGGGAAGAAGGCGACGTCGCGAGCAGCAGCCGCAGGTAGGGTAGCGGTCCCACCATAGCGAGTGAGGTGGTCCACGGCGACTATGATGCATCGATGCCACCGGTCGTAACGGGAAGTGGCCGATATAGCTCGATGCCCACAGGATTGAGAGCGCAAGACGGGGACGGGAATGGCTGTAACGGGGAAGTCGAAGGGCGAGGTGTCGACTTCCGTTGCTCACAGGCAGGGCAGGAGCGATCGTAGCCACGAACGAAGCTGTACATGCCCCGCCAATAGTACCTCGGGCGTAGTCGCTCCTAGATTATCAGCGAGCCAGCTAAGCGCTCTTAGGGTCGACATGGTGGTGTTCACAAATCTCAGACCGGAGATGTCAGGGAATGACGCGGAGCGACTTTCGGCCCGTAAGGACGATAGTTGCGGCGCTACAGAAGATTGTCGCGGAGAGAAAAATGGGAAGCTTGGCGACGCACGGCCCGAGAGAAGGACACCGTAGGCTGTGCACGAAGAACGTCGAGCGACGATAAAATCAGTCGATCTTGGCGTTGTCGAAGGGGCATATTCATGGTAGTAAGCGCTGCAAGTCGAGAATAATATCGGTGAAGAGGGCGCAGGAGAGGGCAGTGGCGAGCGTGACCAGGCGTCCGAGTGTTTGCGTCCCGACCGGTAAACTACGGTAATATCGAGTTCCTGAAGACGAAGGACCCAGCGGCCAAGGCTCCCTGAGGGCTTTTGAGTGAGGCCAACCAACTAAAGGCGTGGTGATGGTGATCAGTAGCGCCGGTGAACGGGCGGCCATATAAGTATAGGGGAAAGTTTGTGAGACCCCGCACTAGGGCGAGACACTCCTTTTCTGTCACGGTGTATAGTTTGACTCAGCTTTGGTGAGAGCACGGCTTGCGTAGGCAACGATGTATTCAGGAAATTCGCGGTTGCGCTGGGCAAGGACAGCACCGAGCCTGATTCCGCTTGCGTCGGTGTGCACCTTAGTAGGGGCGCTGGGGTCGTAGTGTCGAAGGATGGCTGGTGAAGTTGAAAACGACGGAGTGCAGCAAAATCTTCATCGCAGGCCGAGTTCCACGTAGAGAGGTCGGCGGGACCATTCAGGAGTTTCGTAAGGGAGCGCAACGATAGAGGCGAAACTGGGGACAAAGCGCCGAAAATGGGAGCAGAGACCCACAAATCGAAGCACATGTTTTGTAGAGGCCCCTTTAGAGAAGTCTGCCGCAGCACAGGAGTTTTTCAGAATCTGGCAGTTCGCCGTCTTTGGAGACGAGGTGGGCGAGTATTGTTAGCTGCCGGGCGCCAAACTGACATTTTCTGAGATTAATTGTAAGGCCAGCACTGATGAGGAAGCTCAGTATTTGGTGTAAGCACTCGAGAAGCATCGAAAAATTGGGCGAAAACACATATTCTCAATAGCAGAGAAAAACGTTGCACTTGAGACCACGCAAGATGTTGTCCATCATTCGTTCAAACGTAGCGGAAGTGTTACAGAGGCCGAATGGCATCACGGTGAATTCACAGAGGGAGTCAGAGGTTATAATATTAATTATTATTATGATTTGGTTTGGGGGAAATTATATGGCGCAGTTTCTGTCATATTTCGTTGGATACCTGAACCGCATCGTAAGGGAAGAGATAAAGGAGTGAGTGAAAAATTAAAGGAAGAGGTGCAGTATTTGAGGGCTCCGGAATAATTAAAAACCCCTGGGGTTCTTTAACATGCACTGACGTCGCACAGCACACGG
This sequence comes from Amblyomma americanum, assembly GCA_030143305.2. Classification (NCBI taxonomy): domain Eukaryota; kingdom Metazoa; phylum Arthropoda; class Arachnida; order Ixodida; family Ixodidae; genus Amblyomma; species Amblyomma americanum. Next base: position 32,077 of record JARKHS020013158.1, on the reverse strand, counting down.
GCGCCTTAGCGTTCTGCCTCCATAAAAACGCAGCCGCAGCGGTTGGGTTCGAACCCGAGAACTTCGGATCAGTAGCCGAGAGCCCTAACCACTGAGCCACCGCGGCGGGTCGGGTGACGAACGCCGTTTAAGGATGGTCGGACTCAGCCGTCGGAACTTGCCTGTAGCCGGAACGGAGATCCAGGGAGGAGAACTCGGCGCCTTGCAAACAATCAAGCGCGACGTCAATACAGGGTAGCTGGTAGACGTCTGTGCGAGTATTTTGACGAGCCGGCGATGGCCTACGCAAAATCGTATCGAGCCGTCCTTCTTTTTCACCAGGACGACTGTGGATGACCAAGGACTGGCGGATGGTTGAATAATGGCGCGTTTTAGCATGTCTTCAACTTGCTCAGTGATGACCGGGCGCTCGGGAGGCGACACACGGTAGGGGCGATGGCGAAGAGGATCATGAGTGCCGGTGCGAATGTACGTTCGACAGTGGTCGCACAGCCCAAAGAAGTGGACTGATTGTCAAACGATGAGCGAAACTGGTTCAGCAGTGCAACGAGCTGCGTGCGGTGAGCCGTGTCGATGGCGCGGTCAACGGAGCGGTCGAAAACGTTCGAACAAAGCGGGTGATCTGGAGTAGCGGCACGTGGGGTGAGGGCAGCGACGTCGGCAATGGAGGAGGTCACATCAGTGTCCAAGGAAGAGATCCTCACCCGTTTCAAAATGGCCGATACACTCGCCATGGAGCAAGGAGAGCGCAGAGATTTAGGTTTTAGAGACGAAGATGGCGGCAGCACCGTGGTGAATGTAGATGACGGCGAAAGGAAGGGAGAGGTGTTGGCGAGAGTTAAGGACGGAGGAAGGCGTCAAGAGAATTTTGGTGTCGGAAACAGAGGCGGCGCAAACAGGGACCAGCACGGCACTGGAAGGGGTAATGTCAGTGTCCTCGGCGACAACAAGCTTAGCAGCACGGCGAATTAGAGGCTCGTCAGAGGGCGCATCGCACAGCAGAGAGGAGACGACGCGCGCAAGGGCGCAGTCAATGACGGCACTGCGGCGGGATAGAAATTTCCATCCAAGGATGACGACATGGTGGCTTGCACAGAGCCATACAAATTTGACTACATATAAAACATCGGCGATTAGGACGCGCGCTGTGCAAGCGACGGAAGGATGAGCGGGCTCAGTACTAGCTGTACAGAGGGAGAGTCCAGAAGATGGGCTGGTAACGTTTCGAAGCAAAAGGCAGAAATTTCTGTTTATTACAGAAACAGTGAACCCACATTCCGCAAGCGCAAGTGTCTTGATGCCGTCCGCAAACACGTCAAGAAGGTTCGGCGGACAAAGACGAGGACTTCAGCACGGCAATGATTGTACAGATCGCGCCCCATCAACTTCGAATGTTACGTTTCCGCATCGGTGGGGACGTTGCGACGCCTCATGGGTGACAAGGAGCGGCGGCAAGGGGAAGGCGATCGGTGGGAACAGTAGGGCTGGCGAACGAGCGCGCTGCCAGGAGAGGTCCACTGCGGTGGTGGTCCGAAAGGTCGGCGAAAGGTTCGGTCTGTATCAGGGTAGTCCGGCAGAGGGTGCACAGGCGCATGCAGAGTGCGCCGACAGAGGCGCGCGACGTGGCCTGGACGACCGCAGGTGTTGCAAATCGGTCTGTTGTCAGCCGTGCGCCAAATTTGTAGGTAGAGATCGTGAAGGGGCATCGGGTAACGACAGGCCCAAGCACCGCTGGAGGAACGTATGCATAAGCCAGCGGTCTCGGTGGTCGTGTGACAGCTTCAAAACACGTGAACGGCACGGGTGCGGGTGCAGGCGTCACGGGACGCGGGTTCAATCCGCGCCGCGGCAGTTGAATTTCGATGGCGGCGAAATTCTAGATGTGAGTGTACTGCGCCATGTTAGTGGACGTTAAAGAACACCAGGCGGACGAAGTTTCTGGAGCCTTTCAGTACGCGTCCCTCATAGCCTCACTCGCTTTGGTACGTTAAACCTCAAACCAAACCAGCAAACCAAAGCAAATTATTCAGCTGCTGAACGCTTGGCTCACGAGTGATCGGCTGGCATTGCTACAGCAGATAAGCGTACCAGGTAAGCATTTTTTTGCACCAATTTCGCGGTTGATTTATGTGCAGTTGCGGTCTCTGCCAAGTACTTTGAAACTTCGAGGAGATCTAGTGTGTGTTCTACAATGAGATGGAACGCGTCGTCGAGGCTCAGCCGCAGGGCTGTATCACAAAGCGCCCGGAGTTCAGCCTTCTATGCTTCAACATCGTCGCGTTCTGCGTTTTTTGCTCCGAACTACGCGCGCTCCAGTGAAGTAAAGCGACGGTATCCACAAGTGACGTTCTCTTCCAGTTCGGTGCTTCGTTGCGCTGTGCATACAGCGGAACTTGGCATTCCATGGTGTTCATTCCCGAATAATATAATTTTACATTAGATCCCAGTACATTTATTTTTGTGCGGAAACGTTTTATGCTACACGCACTGTGAAAAAGCTATTTCCTAGTGCACTGCATTGCGTATTAAAAAGTGGTTTGTGGAAACTATATACCGGGATGTATGACTTGTAGTATATTGATATTTTACAACTGTGTGACTTTTTCATCATTTGGTGTCATCAACGAGGCATGCATGCCTGTGTTTTCATCACAGTGCATGATTCACTCAGTGCTTTTGTTGTTTATTCCCAGAAGGTACCGGTGCATTTCGTACCGAAAGTTTGCTCAGTGGATATGGCCTCGCCTAGAAAAACAAACACTTGGTCTTGTCCACCTGTGTTGTGACAAAGATACGGGCGCAGTTCCCGACAGACACATGGACAGGGTTTCGATACGCTGAATATTAGGAGGAAAGTACAGCGTAATTCTCAGGATCTTGTTTCGCGGTCTTGTTTCCGTGCTCCCTAAGCTAAGAGTAGAGAAACGTGGTTCTTCCTATATCTCAAGAGAACTTCTTGTTCTATGAATTGGTAGCTGTTTCTTGTAACAGTTTAAAGGCATCAAATAAACTATACATTCCACAAGGGAGGGCAAGTGTACAGAGCGCCACTCAACACTGCTTTGTTTCACAGAAAACATGGGCATGTATATTCCCAGTCCTCAGTTGAACAAAGCACATATTCATGCATCAAGTCACCATCATCCTGTTACGTCCACTGCAGGACAAAGTGTTCTTCTGTAGCTCTCAAGTTGACCGTGTCCTGTGCCAGCTGCAGCCACCTTAAGCCTGCAAACTTCTTTAAGATATCCGCCCACCTAATTTGTTGCCTCCCCCTGCTACATTCTGGTTCATTTACCTTATCTTGGTATCCAGACCGTTACCGTTAATGACCAAATGTTTTCTTGCCTTCGCAATAACTCTACTTCGCAAGCCCATTTCTCCTTCATTTTCAGTAGGATGTCGTTAATTCGCGTTTTTTCACTGACCCACTTTGCCCTCTTCCGGTCTTTTAGTTTTACACCTGTACCTGTCATTCTCCTTTAAATAGCTCGCTTTGTTGTCCTGAATTTATGCTGAACTCTTTTCGTTAAGCTCCGTATGTTTGCCATATAGCTAAGTAGCGTTATATACCTATCTCTTCAGGGATCTTTATAAACTGTCATTCTTGATCTCACAGAACCTGCCAAATGCACTCCACCCCATTCTTATTTTTATAGTTGTGACACAGATCGACGGGCAGTGACAGCTTAAGCAGACATATTCCATTATACTTCCAGCTTCCAGATCCTCGTATTCCCTTGCGAGATGTTGAATATTGTTTTGATTACCTGGTCGTTAATTTTTAGATGGATCGTTCTGTTCTCCTAAGTCATTGATCATGCTTTGCAGTCACTCTCCTGAGTAACTTAGCAAGGCAATGTCATCAGCGAATTGCAGGTTGCTGAAGTGTTCTCTATTAACTCTTGTTCCCAACTTCTCCCAATCGAAGCTTCAAATTAACTGGTAAACAGGCAGTGAATAACATTGGCGAGATCGCATCTCCGTGCCTGATATCCTTTAGTATAAGAATTTTATTGCTTACTTTATGAAGAACTTTGGTCGCTGAGGGGCCGTTATAGACATCTTTCAGTATTTTTATATAAGGTTCAGCTACACCTTGACTCATTATTGTCTGCATGACTGCTGAGGTTTCTGCTGAGTCGATTGGATTATCGTAATCTATGAAGGCTATATATAGGGGTTGGTTATACGCTGCGCATTTCCCTATCGCCTGATTGATAGTGTGGACATGGTCTTTTGCCGAGTAGCCTTTCCAAAAGCTTGCCTGATCATTTGGTTGATTAAAGCCTAAGGTTGTCCTTACTATCAGCGATCTAGGACGATAGGATTAACGATGCTCAAAAAACTTTTTCCCCGCCCTATACAATGATATGGAGTTTCCACTGATGCAGAAGCTACCTTTCTCTCTAATCTAGAATGCTTGAATCAGTTCCCTGGCTACTGTGTTCTTACCTCTTACAAGAAATCGGACGCCAACAAAGGATGGTTCACAAGAGCATGAAGAGCAAGTTTTTATGTGATTTGTTAAATTTTAGCCCACTTTATTTTGCTCAGGCGTTGTTCATTTTCTCTGATTTGATCCTTCACACAGCGCCCACTTTATCAGTATATGAGCAACCGCATGACAGGGAGATTTCATATGCAGCCCATTTGGTACACTTCATGAACCACGCTTGGTTCCAGAGCCTCTCTTCTTCTTTACCTCTATTTACGATCCCAGTACAAAGGCGACCCAGTTTGGTACGAATCGAGAAGACGAGCAGTACGCAAACCTTGCCTCCTCGCAACGTTCTTGAATTGTGGGCTACCTTGAGGACATCCAGCACCACCCCCAGTCTCACCTCTTCTCGAGGGACATCTACCTCAACTCTAACTGATTTTCTTTTCATTTTTGCATGAAGCTTTCTGCGATCCTTGTCACAGGTGAACGAGGGAACCGAGCTGTAGCCAGCCTGGTAATTGGCTTTCAAAACTCAACTGCATCGTGTGAGTTCATGGTTTCCTGAGCGCAGATTCAAGTAAATATCGAGAAACCCCTCTTTTTCTTTCTGATTTTAAATGCGAGGAGTCGAATGGGAGAAACCCTTTTTTTTTGCTTGCGCAGCGTAGCATCAGCACACCCGTTCTATACCCAACGCAAAGTTCAGATATAAAAACTATAAAAAGCTATCCTCCGGCAGTTCACACAAGCCAAGCCATTTTTTTCTAAATCTGGGTAAAGCATTGCCCAAAAGTTCTGCAAAGTTCAAACTTTCAAAAATAATCAAAATGAAGGGAACAAAAAGTCCGCTGAATGAAATTAGAAAGAACGACGAAAGCATGGGGTGGTTTAGTGCTCGTTATATCGTTGTCATAACTGTTGGTATGAGCCGCTGTCTGATTCATCTATTATGAGGAAAATATGGTTTTAAGCGTGCTAGAGTTGTCGAATCGTCTGCTTGAATTGTTTGAAAAAGCACTAAAGGCTATATGCTTGTTGCTACTATCAAATTGTTATATATGTAGTCAACCCACTTTAGTATCACATCTTGGCAGGGCTAACATACCATCCCTGAGCTACTTACATGATATTTCTCGTGCAATGAACCAGTTTCAAGAATTCTGTGCATGCCCATTGTTGCACGTCTCCATGCCTTGCAGAGGTGAAGCATTCATTTAAAAGCTTGCCAGTTGTCCAAGTAATTAGTTTTGAATTTTGGTTGTTTTGAAATGAGCTGTAGGTAACACTGACGGGAACAAAAAAGGTGTTTCAAACAAGACTTTCTGCAGAGCATCAGGTCTTTGTCAAGTTACCAGTATTATGGCAACCTAGGCAATGCTTATTATTGTCATACTTTACTTTTGACAAATAAGCAGTATAGGAAATGAATACGCATAGAGCCTATACATTCGTTATAAAAGGGTACATTCAGGAATGCTACCAAAGAGGAAACGTGAAAAATTGTGGATTTAGCTTACTTTCGGTTTCTCTCAAAGTATTCACTCTGTCGGTGAGAATAATAGAGCAAGGTTTGTTACTTTTTCGAAAGAAGTTTACAGACTGGGTTTTGTGGTTTGTTCAATATACGAGATCGCTATGGCATAGAGTGAGCGAACTGCGTGGTAAAATAAACATAAAATTGCAAAAAACATCTTACGAGATGAGAAAAAAATATAAATTGTAAATTATATACATCACTTTACAATACTAACAAATATAAGTTGGCACAGAACATAAAAAAGCCAAAACAGGTAAAGGAGAAAAAATCGCATGCAATGCACAAGGTAAACCAGTGGTATTTAAAATTAAAAACTGAGCTTTGAGAAAAAAAAATATGCGCAGTAATTCTCTTACATCTCGGTGGAGATCCAAACCGCGGCGTAAGAAAATGGAAGAATGTGGTAATGAGATCACCTGGGGACCTTTAATGTCGACTGTCATCGCACAGCGCACGGCCGCCTTTGGGTTTCGCCTCCATCCGTTTTTCGTGCAATGATTTATGGTAGCGAGACACGGAAATGTTTTGGATACGTAGATCTCTGCACTATTTCATGGCAAGCGATACCGGAGACGAGTTGAAGCATAGCCTCCTGCAATTTCCATGCTTGCGCACCGGCTCAAATGCGACCGTTTGAGCAAAATAAAGGCTACCGGCGCTCCTAGCGGGAGAAGTGTGAGGAGGTCAGAAGAGGGTGTCACTAGTCGTCAATGGGCGCGTGCTGCTGTTTTGCGCGCATCTCCATCTCTCAGCTTCGAGCGTGTTGTCTGCTGTGCGTACGCGTCATCACGGCGAGCGGCACAACAAGGCGCGATAGGATGAACCAGGCGATGAAAGTGGTTTCAGGTATTTTCAAATGTGAGCGCCTTCTTCATCACCGCACGCGTACTTTTGCCGATCGCCGAGAAGCGGCGCTCACAGCCTTAAAAAAAGTGCGGCTGTCGGCATTCATTGATCTTAGCGCCGATGACCCGGCATGAAAAATATAGGAGTCGACGATTGAAGGACTTCTAATCCTTTTTCCCACAGCTACTTCATAGTAACAGCCATTTCACGGCTTTGCAAAGCTCGATTTATGCGCTTCCACGAAGTCTGCCTAAGATTGCCTGGATTGCACAGTTTTTGAGCATGCTGGCCCAACTATCGGTTTTTTGTTGTTACATACTACATTTGAAGTTAGAATACAGAAAGCCCAATTCGATGACATTTGTGCGCAGGTCTTCTGAGTATCCCGCAATATACAATAGGCAAATGCATTGGACTCTCAGTCATTGACGTTCATGCGCTTTTTTTCAGTTTGTGGAATCTAGACCCTGTCTAGCTCTGCCATAAGAAGACCGAAGAAAGCTGGTGAACCAGTCGTGAATGCTTATGTGTGCCTTGCAGCCAGTGCCAAATTAAAGGGACTCATGAGCAAATGTGCAACTTTTGCTGCAGATAAAAAAATGGTATGCATTTTTATACAGGATGAAGATTGCTGGTAGCTTTATTAAAGGCTTTGCACCAGCAACGATTGCTTCCTATACACTTTATACCTGCAACCACAAACTACACAGGAACAGAACATGCAAATCACAGCGACTTCAAAAATGTTGGCGTGGCGGTTGCGCGCTTGTAAATCATTACGCGTCAAAAACGAAACCATGCTGGCACGCATATCGCATCCATTGCCATGAAGTGCGATAAATATACCGACTCTCACTTCGGCGCCTCTGGCGGTGCCATGTATCGGATTTCTCTGGCTTGCAATATTAAGATTTAATTTTTCTGTATTGATTATATGAAGAAAGTGCACTACAGGTTTTAAAACAACACTTAATTCAATATCCAACCGTGTAACCTTCATTTGTGAGACTAACAGATTCGTGACGTCTTTTCGCAGATTTCGTCATTACGCTTATACTTGCATTGTTTTAATGTTGCGCTGATGCCTGTATTTCAGTTCGCGTTCTTTTATACCTTGCAAGAACCTTGTTTCTACCTTTCAAGAACCAGTAAAAGTGGTGTTTTAGCACTCTGCAGCTGGTATTTTGTCGATACCAGCCAACTTAAATTTCTCCCCACTGTTCCTTAAAGTTGGAACTTCGCCCCGTTCAAGCAATTGAAGCCCAATGTCGCGAAACGATGGCGCATGAAATGTAGGCATTTAAATCATTTTTACTAGGACCTTTAAGTCAATTCTTCAATCTTTGAGTTTAGTCCAAACAATAGGTAGTGAAATCTTTAAACGACAGTAAAACGAAAATCCCGCTTCTGAAAGATTTCTTAATCAATACGGTTCAATAGGTCACTTAATACGCACGGCGCTTAATGGCACTATACACTTGTCCTTGCCGCTGAGCCTAGCATCCAGTTTTTTCCCGATCACTGATATTTTTGGAAGCAAACGATCTTCTCTGCAATTGGCCCGATTCCGGTGCCCTGCCCGAGGCAGTTGATTAGGGCTGAGAAGACCCTGAATTGCAACGAGTCCAAACACCGACTCCGCTGACAAAGGAGGGCGACCATCTGCAAGTTCGCCGTCAAAAGGCGGGCGCAAGTTATCTTGAACTGCGGCCCACACCGACCGTGCGTCGACACGGGGTACAATTTGCGAGGCCTGTGACTACCCTGTACAACGTTATTTTCTCAACAAATCAATGTGAGCGCATTTGTTACTTAGAGTAGGCATCTCCACCAATCTCGTAATGGTCGACAGCAATAGTCGACAGCCACTATGGCACATCACCACATAATGCCTATATGCCATTTCACACTACACAGTAGTGCTAGTGCAGTCTCCCACTTCAGCCAAACGAAGGAACTCTCCTGCAGCACCCGCTGCCGTCAAGCAAGTTGCGTCGTCCGGGTCATATACGCAGAAATATACGCAACGTGTATTTATATGCGCTTGACACGCTTAAAATTCATTTCGAAATCAGCCCATCGTCCTGAAATTAACACGAAATGCAGTGCTTCCAAAAACACGCAACCATATGTAAGGCCTAATCAGCTGTCTTCAGGTAAGCAGGCTACGAGTATGACGCTGCTACAAGCAGTGGAATCGAGCACCTAATCATCCCAATTCGAGTGTCGACCAACGAGAGGCATCTCAACGGAGCCGATCTACGCTGGGGAGAAGAGGAACGGAACGAAGGTCTGCAATGGGCTAATGGTTCACAGCACATGCGAGATCATGAAGAATTTGAAGGGGTTGGAATGAAAACCAAACAAAAGGACGTCACGAACTATCCCGAGGCCTTCTTTGTTGGGAAGACCTCGAGGAGATACCTTTATCTGATGGAGAGATGAATGACTTTTCCGCATGTGTATCGCCCAGTGTCATCGACTGTGACGCAACCCAGCATGACGAATTAATGGATCCTGCGAGCCTTTTCCGGTCTGGCAAAAGCCACGGCTACGAAAGCGCAGCGCTATCAAACAGTCTCCGGGTACAGGCCGGAAGCATTGAAAACTGGGAAGCTATGGAGTCGCCTCCGATAAGGAACTTTGGATTCACTACCTCCACTCCATCACATGGCAGTGGCTTCAATTCCCAACCCTGGCCGCCATTAAGCGCGGAATATTAAATAGACAGAGTGTATGCGCAGGAGGATTTATTTACATGACCACCTCCTTGCAGCAGTACTGCGTCCATGATGTCAATGAAGCTGTTTCAAAAGCAAGCACAAATATTAGCGAATCCTGCTGGCGCGGAGAGAAACAGCTTTTGAAGCATGTTTTATAAGCAAGCACAAACGCTAGCGAGTCCTGCTGCCACGGAGCGAAATCTCTTTGAAGTCCGTTTTACAAGCAAGCACAAGCGCTAGCGAATCCTGTTGAAACGGATCGAAACCTCTTTGGAAGCCTGTTTCTAAGCAAGTACAAACGCTAGCGAATCATGCAGCCACGAAGCGAAACATATTTTGAAGCCTGTTTCACATGCAAGCACAAACGCTAGCGAATCCTGCTGCCACAGAGCGAAACCTCTTTTGAAGTCTGTTTCACAAGCAAGCATAAACGCTAGCAAATCCTGTTGCCACGAAGCGAAACGTCTTTTGAAGGCTGTTTCCCAAGCAAGCCCAAACGTTAGCAAATTCTGCTGCCACGGAGCGAAACCTCTTTTAAATCCTGTTTCGCAAGCAAGCACGAAAGCTAGCGAGTCCTGCTGCCACAAAGCGAAACCTAGTTTGAAGCCTGTTTCAGAAGCAAGCACAAACGCTAGCGAATCCTGCTGCCACGGAGCGAAACCTCTTTTGAAACCGGTTTCACACGCAAACACAAACGCTATCGAATCTTGATGCCAGGGAGCGAAACCTCTTTGAATTCTGTTTCACAAGCAAGTACAAATACTAGCAAATCCTGCTGGCGCGGAACGAAACATCTTTTGAAGCCTGTTTTACACGCAAGCACAAACGCTAGCGAATCCTGCTGCCATAGAGCAAAGCGTCTTTTCAAGCCCGTTTCGCAAGCAAGCCCAAACGTTAGCAAATTCTGCTGCCACGGAGGGAAACCTCTTTTGAATCCTGTTTCGCAAGCAAGCACGAAAGCTAGCAAATCCTGCTGCCACAGAGCGAAACCTCTTTTGAAGCCTGTTTCACAAGCAGGCTCGAACGCTAGCGAATCCTGAACCCACGGAGCGAAACCTCTTTGGAAGCCTGTTTGACACGCAAACACAAACGCTAGCGAATCTTGCTGCCAGAGAGCGAAACCTCTTTGGAAGCCTGTTTTGCAAGCAAGCCCAAAAGTTAGCAAATTCTGCTGCCACGGAGCGAAACGTCTTTTGAAGCCTGTTTCGCAAGCAAGCCCAAACGTTAGCAAATTCTGCTGCCACGGAGCAAAACCTCTTTTGAATCCTGTTTCACAAGCAAGCACAAAAGCTAGCAAATCCTGCTGCCACGAAGTGAAACGTCTTTTGAAGCCTGTTTTGCAAGCAAGCACGAACGCTAGCGAATCCTGCTGCCACAGAGTGAAACCTCTTTTGAAGTCTGTTTCACAAGCAAGCTCGAGTGCTAGCAAATCCTGATCCCACAGAGCGAAGCCTCTTTCGAAGACTGTTTCACACGCAAACACAAACGCTAGCGAATCCTGATGCCACGGAGCAAAACCTCTTTTGAAACCTGTTTCACACGCAAACACAAGCGCTAGCCAATCCTGCTGCCACGGAGCGAAACCTCTTTGGAAGCCTGTTCCGCAAGCAAGCCCTAAAGTTAGCAAATTCTGCTGCCACGGAGCGAAACCTATTTTGAATCCTGTTTCGCAAGCAAGCACGAAAGCTAGCGAATCCTGCTGCTAAAGACCGAAACCTCTTTTGAAGCCTGTTTCACAAGCAGGCTCGAACGCTAGCGAATCCTGAACCCACGGAGCGAAACCTCTTTGGAAGCCTGTTTGACACGCAAACACAAACGCTAGCGAATCTTGCTGCCAGAGAGCGAAACATCTTTTGAAGCCTGTTTAACAAGTAAGCAAAAACGCTAGCGAATCCTGCTGCCACGGAGCGAAACCTCTTTTGAAGCCTGTTTCAATAGCAAGCACAAACGCTTTCGAGTCCCGCTGCCACGAAGCGAAAAATCTTTTGAAGCCTGTCTCACAAGCAAGCACAAACGCTAGCGAATCCTGCTGCCACGAAGCGAAACGTCTTTTGAAGCCTGTTTCGCAAGCAAGCCCAAACGTTAGCAAAATCTGCTGCCACGGAGCGAAACCTCTTTTGAATCCTGTTTCACAAGCAAGCACAAAAGCTACCAAATCCTGCTGCCACGAAGTGAAACGTCTTTTGAAGCCTGTTTTGCAAGCAAGCCCAAAAGTAAGCAAATTCTGCTGCCACGGTGCGAAACGTCTTTTGAAGCCTGTTTCGCAAGCAAGCCCAAACGTTAGCAAATTCTGCTGCCACGGAGCAAAACCTCTTTTGAATCCTGTTTCACAAGCAAGCACAAAAGCTAGCAAATCCTGCTGCCACGAAGTGAAACGTCTTTTGAAGCCTGTTTTGCAAGCAAGCCCAATAGTTTGCAAATTCTGCTGCCACAGAGCGAAACCTCTTTTGGATCCTGTTTCGCAAGCAAGCACGAACGCTAGCGAATCCTGCTGCCACAGAGTGAAACCTCTTTTGAAGTCTGTTTCACAAGCAAGCTCGAGCGCTAACAAATCCTGATCCCACAGAGCGAAGCCTCTTTCGAAGACTGTTTCACACGCAAACACAAACGCTAGCGAATCCTGATGCCACGGAGCAAAACCTCTTTTGAAACCTGTTTCACACGCAAACACAAGCGCTAGCGAATCCTGCTGCCACGAAGCGAAACCTCTTTGGAAGCCTGTTTTGCAAGCAAGCCCAAAAGTTAGCAAATTCTGCTGCCACGGAGCGAAACCTATTTTGAATCCTGTTTCGCAAGCAAGCACGAAAGCTTGCGAATCCTGCTGCTACAGACCGAAACCTCTTTTGAAGCCTGTTTCACAAGCAAGCACAAATACTAGCGAATCCTGTTGGCGCGGAGTGAAACACATTTTGAAGCCTGTTTCACACGCAAACACAAACGCTAGCGAATCCTGCTGCCACAGATCGAAACCTCTTTTGAAGCCTGTTTCACAAGCAAGCACAAACGCTAGCGAGTCCTGCTGCAACGAAGCGAAACCTATTTTGAAGCCTGTTTCAGAAGCAAGCACAAACGCTAGCGAATCCTGCTGCCACGGAGCGAAACCTCTTTTGAAACCGGTTCCACACGCAAACACAAACGCTAGCGAATCTTGATGCCACGGAGCAAAACCTCTTTGAATTCTGTTTCACAAGCAACTACAAATACTAGCAAATCCTGCTGGCGCGGAACGAAACATCTTTTGAAGCCTGTTTTACACGCAAACACAAACGCTAGCAAATCCTGCTGCCACAGAGCGAAACATCTTTTGAAGCCTGTTTCACAAGTAAGCACAAACGCTAGCGAATCCTGCTGCCACGGAGCGAAACCTCTTTTGAAGCCTGTTTCAATAGCAAGCACAAACGCTTTCGAGTCCCGCTGCCACGAAGCGAAAAATCTTTTGAAGCCTGTCTCACAAGCAAGCACAAACGCTAGCGAATCCTGCTGCGACGAAGCGAAACGTCTTTTGAAGCCTGTTTCGCAAGCAAGCCCAAACGTTAGCAAATTCTGCTGCCACGGAGCGAAACCTCTTTTGAATCCTGTTTCACAAGCAAGCACAAAAGCTAGCAAATCCTGCTGCCACGAAGTGAAACGTCTTTTGAAGCCAGTTTTGCAAGCAAGAACAAAAGTTAGCAAATTCTGCTGGCGCGGAGCGAAACATTTTTTGAAGCCTGTTTCATAAGCAAGCACAAACGCTAGTGAGTCCTGCTGCCGCGGAGCGAAATCTCTTTTGAAGTCTGTTTCACAAGCAAGCACAAGGGCTAGCGAATCCTGCATGCCACGGAGCGAAACCTCTTTGGAAGCCTGTTTCCAAAGCAAGCACAAACGCTAGCGAATCGTGCTGCCACGGAGCGAAATCTCTTTTGAAGTCTGTTTCACAAGCAAGCACAAAAGCTAGCGAAACCTGCTGCCACGAAGCGAAACGGCTTTTGAAGCCTGTTTCGCAAGCAAGCACGAAAGGTAGCGAATCCTGCTGCCACAGACCGAAACCTCTTTTGAAGCCTGTTTCACAAGCAAGCTCGAACGCTAGCGAATCCTGATCCCACGGAGCGAAACCTTTTTGAGTTCTGTTTCACAAGCAAGCACAAATACTAGCGAATCCTGTTGGCGCGGAGTGAAACACATTTTGAACCCTGTTTCACACGCAAACACAAAGGCTAGCGAATCCTGCTGCCACAGATCGAAACCTCTTTTGAAGCCTGTTTCACAAGCAAGCACAAACGCTAGCGAGTCCTGCTGCCACGAAGCGAAACCTATTTTGAAGCCTGTTTCAGAAGCAAGCACAAACGCTAGCGAATCCTGCTGCCACAGAGCGAAACCTCTTTTGAAACCTGTTTCACACGCAAACACAAACGCTAGCGAATCTTGATGCCATGGAGCGAAACCTTTTTGAATTCTGTTTCACAAGCAAGCACAAATACTAGCAAATCCTGTAGGCGCGGAACGAAACATCTTTTGAAGCCTGTTTTACACGCAAACACAAACTCTAGCGAATCCTGCTGCCACAGAGCAAAACGTCTTTTGAAGCCTGTTTCGCAAGCAAGGCCAAACGTTAGCAAATTCTGCTGCCACGGAGCGAAACCTCTTTTGAATCCTGTTTCGCAAGCAAGCACGAAAGCTAGCAAATCCTGCTGCCACAGAGCGAAACCTATTTTGAAGCCTGTTTCACAAGCAGGCTCGAACGCTAGCGAATCCTGCTGCCACAGAGCAAAACCTCTTTTGAAACCTGTTTCACACGCAAACACAAAAGCTACCAAATCCTGCTGCCACGAAGTGGAAACGTCTTTTGAAGCCTGTTTTGCAAGCAAGCCCAAAAGTTAGCAAATTCTGCTGCCACGGTGCGAAACGTCTTTTGAAGCCTGTTTCGCAAGCAAGCCCAAACGTTAGCAAATTCTGCTGCCACGGAGCAAAACCTCTTTTGAATCCTGTTCAACAAGCAAGCACAAAAGCTAGCAAATCCTGCTGCCACAGAGCGAAACCTCTTTTGAAACCTGTTTCACACGCAAACACAAGCGCTAGCGAATCCTGCTGCCACGGAGCGAAACCTCTTTGGAAGCCTGTTCCGCAAGCAAGCCCTAAAGTTAGCAAATTCTGCTGCCACGGAGCGAAACCTATTTTGAATCCTGTTTCGCAAGCAAGCACGAAAGCTAGCGAATCCTGCTGCTAAAGACCGAAACCTCTTTTGAAGCCTGTTTCACAAGCAGGCTCGAACGCTAGCGAATCCTGAACCCACGAGCGAAATCTCTTTGGAAGCCTGTTTGACACGCAAACACAAACGCTAGCGAATCTTGCTGCCAGAGAGCGAAACATCTTTTGAAGCCTGTTTCACAAGTAAGCAAAAACGCTAGCGAATCCTGCTGCCACGGAGCGAAACCTCTTTTGAAGCCTGTTTCAATAGCAAGCACAAACGCTTTCGAGTCCCGCTGCCACGAAGCGAAAAATCTTTTGAAGCCTGTCTCACAAGCAAGCACAAACGCTAGCGAATCCTGCTGCCACGAAGCGAAACGTCTTTTGAAGCCTGTTTCGCAAGCAAGCCCAAACGTTAGCAAATTCTGCTGCCACGGAGCGAAACCTCTTTTGAATCCTGTTTCACAAGCAAGCACAAAAGCTACCAAATCCTGCTGCCACGAAGTGAAACGTCTTTTGAAGCCTGTTTTGCAAGCAAGCCCAAAAGTTAGCAAATTCTGCTGCCACGGTGCGAAACGTCTTTTGAAGCCTGTTTCGCAAGCAAGCCCAAACGTTAGCAAATTCTGCTGCCACGGAGCAAAACCTCTTTTGAATCCTGTTTCACAAGCAAGCACAAAAGCTAGAAAATCCTGCTGCCACGAAGTGAAACGTCTTTTGAAGCCTGTTTTGCAAGCAAGCCCAATAGTTTGCAAATTCTGCTGCCACAGAGCGAAACCTCTTTTGGATCCTGTTTCGCAAGCAAGCACGAACGCTATCGAATCCTGCTGCCACAGAGTGAAACCTCTTTTGAAGTCTGTTTCACAAGCAAGCTCGAGCGCTAACAAATCCTGATCCCACAGAGCGAAGCCTCTTTCGAAGACTGTTTCACACGCAAACACAAACGCTAGCGAATCCTGATGCCACGGAGCAAAACCTCTTTTAAAACCTGTTTCACACGCAAACACAAGCGCTAGCGAATCCTGCTGCCACGAAGCGAAACCTCTTTGGAAGCCTGTTCTGCAAGCAAGCCCAAAAGTTAGCAAATTCTGCTGCCACGGAGCGAAACCTATTTTGAATCCTGTTTCGCAAGCAAGCACGAAAGCTTGCGAATCCTGCTGCTACAGACCGAAACCTCTTTTGAAGCCTGTTTCACAAGCAAGCTCGAACGCTAGCGAATCCTGAACCCACGGAGCGAAACCTTTTTGAATTGTTTCACAAGCAAGCACAAATACTAGCGAATCCTGTTGGCGCGGAGTGAAACACATTTTGAAGCCTGTTTCACACGCAAACACAAACGCTACCGAATCCTGCTGCCACAGATCGAAACCTCTTTTGAAGCCTGTTTCACAAGCAAGCACAAACGCTAGCGAGTCCTGCTGCAACGAAGCGAAACCTATTTTGAAGCCTGTTTCAGAAGCAAGCACAAACGCTAGCGAATCCTGCTGCCACAGAGCGAAACCTCTTTTGAAACCTGTTTCACACGCAAACACAAACGCTAGCGAATCTTGATGCCATGGAGCGAAACCTTTTTGAATTCTGTTTCACAAGCAAGCACAAATACTAGCAAATCCTGTAGGCGCGGAACGAAACATCTTTTGAAGCCTGTTTTACACGCAAACACAAACTCTAGCGAATCCTGCTGCCACAGAGCAAAACGTCTTTTGAAGCCCGTTTCGCAAGCAAGGCCAAACGTTAGCAAATTCTGCTGCCACGGAGCGAAACCTCTTTTGAATCCTGTTTCGCAAGCAAGCACGAAAGCTAGCAAATCCTGCTGCCACAGAGCGAAACCTATTTTGAAGCCTGTTTCACAAGCAGGCTCGAACGCTAGCGAATCCTGCTGCCACAGAGCAAAACCTCTTTTGAATCCTGTTTCACACGCAAACACAAAAGCTACCAAATCCTGCTGCCACGAAGTGAAACGTCTTTTGAAGCCTGTTTTGCAAGCAAGCCCAAAAGTTAGCAAATTCTGCTACCACGGTGCGTAACGTCTTTTGAAGCCTGTTTCGCAAGCAAGCCCAAACGTTAGCAAATTCTGCTGCCACGGAGCAAAACCTCTTTTGAATCCTGTTCAACAAGCAAGCACAAAAGCTAGCAAATCCTGCTGCCACGAAGTGAAACGTCTTTTGAAGCCTGTTTTGCAAGCAAGCCCAATAGTTTGCAAATTCTGCTGCCACAGAGCGAAACCTCTTTTGAAACCTGTTTCACACGCAAACACAAGCGCTAGCGAATCCTGCTGCCACGGAGCGAAACCTCTTTGGAGGCCTGTTCCGCAAGCAAGCCCTAAAGTTAGCAAATTCTGCTGCCACGGAGCGAAACCTATTTTGAATCCTGTTTCGCAAGCAAGCACGAAAGCTAGCGAATCCTGCTGCTAAAGACCGAAACCTCTTTTGAAGCCTGTTTCACAAGCAGGATCGAACGCTAGCGAATCCTGAACCCACGAGCGAAATCTCTTTGGAAGCCTGTTTGACACGCAAACACAAACGCTAGCGAATCTTGCTGCCAGAGAGCGAAACATCTTTTGAAGCCTGTTTCACAAGTAAGCAAAAACGCTAGCGAATCCTGCTGCCACGGAGCGAAACCTCTTTTGAAGCCTGTTTCAATAGCAAGCACAAACGCTTTCGAGTCCCGCTGCCACGAAGCGAAAAATCTTTTGAAGCCTGTCTCACAAGCAAGCACAAACGCTAGCGAATCCTGCTGCCACGAAGCGAAACGTCTTTTGAAGCCTGTTTCGCAAGCAAGCCCAAACGTTAGCAAATTCTGCTGCCACGGAGCGAAACCTCTTTTGAATCCTGTTTCACAAGCAAGCACAAAAGCTACCAAATCCTGCTGCCACGAAGTGAAACGTCTTTTGAAGCCTGTTTTGCGAGCAAGCCCAAAAGTTAGCAAATTCTGCTGCCACGGTGCGAAACGTCTTTTGAAGCCTGTTTCGCAAGCAAGCCCAAACGTTAGCAAATTCTGCTGCCATGGAGCAAAACCTCTTTTGAATCCTGTTTCACAAGCAAGCACAAAAGCTAGCAAATCCTGCTGCCACGAAGTGAAACGTCTTTTGAAGCCTGTTTTGCAAGCAAGCCCAATAGTTTGCAAATTCTGCTGCCACAGAGCGAAACCTCTTTTGGATCCTGTTTCGCAAGCAAGCACGAACGCTAGCGAATCCTGCTGCCACAGAGTGAAACCTCTTTTGAAGTCTGTTTCACAAGCAAGCTCGAGCGCTAACAAATCCTGATCCCACAGAGCGAAGCCTCTTTCGAAGACTGTTTCACACGCAAACACAAACGCTAGCGAATCCTGATGCCACGGAGCAAAACCTCTTTTGAAACCTGTTTCACACGCAAACACAAGCGCTAGCGAATCCTGCTGCCACGAAGCGAAACCTCTTTGGAAGCCTGTTTTGCAAGCAAGCCCAAAAGTTAGCAAATTCTGCTGCCACGGAGCGAAACCTATTTTGAATCCTGTTTCGCAAGCAAGCACGAAAGCTTGCGAATCCTGCTGCTACAGACCGAAACCTCTTTTGAAGCCTGTTTCACAAGCAAGCTCGAACGCTAGCGAATCCTGAACCTACGGAGCGAAACCTTTTTGAATTGTTTCACAAGCAAGCACAAATACTAGCGAATCCTGTTGGCGCGGAGTGAAACACATTTTGAAGCCTGTTTCACACGCAAACACAAACGCTAGCGAATCCTGCTGCCACAGATCGAAACCTCTTTTGAAGCCTGTTTCACAAGCAAGCACAAACGCTAGCGAGTCCTGCTGCAACGAAGCGAATCCTATTTTGAAGCCTGTTTCAGAAGCAAGCACAAACGCTAGCGAATCCTGCTGCCACGGAGCGAAACCTCTTTTGAAACCGGTTCCACACGCAAACAAAAACGCTAGCGAATCTTGATGCCACGGAGCGAAACCTCTTTGAATTCTGTTTCACAAGCAACTACAAATACTAGCAAATCCTGCTGGCGCGGAACGAAACATCTTTTGAAGCCTGTTTTACACGCAAACACAAACGCTAGCAAATCCTGCTGCCACAGAGCGAAACATCTTTTGAAGCCTGTTTCACAAGTAAGCACAAACGCTAGCGAATCCTGCTGCCACGGAGCGAAACCTCTTTTGAAGCCTGTTTCAATAGCAAGCACAAACGCTTTCGAGTCCCGCTGCCACGAAGCGAAAAATCTTTTGAAGCCTGTCTCACAAGCAAGCACAAAAGCTAGCGAATCCTGCTGCCACGAAGCGAAACGTCTTTTGAAGCCTGTTTCGCAAGCAAGCCCAAACGTTAGCAAATTCTGCTGCCACGGAGCGAAACCTCTTTTGAATCCTGTTTCACAAGCAAGCACAAAAGCTAGCAAATCCTGCTGCCACGAAGTGAAACGTCTTTTGAAGCCAGTTTTTCAAGCAAGAACAAAAGTTAGCAAATTCTGCTGGCGCGGAGCGAAACATTTTTTGAAGCCTGTTTCATAAGCAAGCACAAACGCTAGTGAGTCCTGCTGCCGCGGAGCGAAATCTCTTTTGAAGTCTGTTTCACAAGCAAGCACAAGGGCTAGCGAATCCTGCAGCCACAGAGCGAAACCTCTTTGGAAGCCTGTTTCCAAGCAAGCACAAACGCTAGCGAATCGTGCTGCCACGAAGCGAAACATCTTTTGAAGGCTGTTTCACAAGCAAGCACAAACGCTAGCGAATCCTGCTGCCACGGAGCGAAATCTCTTTTGAAGTCTGTTTCACAAGCAAGCACAAAAGCTAGCGAAACCTGCTGCCACGATGCGAAACGGCTTTTGAAGCCTGTTTCGCAAGCAAGCACGAAAGATAGCGAATCCTGCTGCCACAGACCGAAACCTCTTTTGAAGCCTGTTTCACAAGCAAGCTCCAACGCTAGCGAATCCTGATCCCACGAAGCGAAACCTTTTTGATTTCTGTTTCACAAGCAAGCACAAATACTAGCGAATCCTGTTGGCGCGGAGTGAAACACATTTTGAACCCTGTTTCACATGCAAACACAAAGGCTAGCGGATCCTGCTGCCACAGATCGAAACCTCTTTTGAAGCCTGTTTCACAAGCAAGCACAAACGCTAGCGAGTCCTGCTGCCACGAAGCCAAACCTATTTTGAAGCCTGTTTCAGAAGCAAGCACAAACGCTAGCGAATCCTGCTGCCACAGAGCGAAACCTCTTTTGAAACCTGTTTCACACGTAAACACAAACGCTAGCGAATCTTGATGCCATGGAGCGAAACCTTTTTGAATTCTGTTTCACAAGCAAGCACAAATACTAGCAAATCCTGTAGGCGCGGAACGAAACATCTTTTGAAGCCTGTTTTACACGCAAACACAAACTCTAGCGAATCCTGCTGCCACAGAGCAAAACGTCTTTTGAAGCCCGTTTCGCAAGCAAGGCCAAACGTTAGCAAATTCTGCTGCCACGGAGCGAAACCTCTTTTGAATCCTGTTTCGCAAGCAAGCACGAAAGCTAGCAAATCCTGCTGCCACAGAGCGAAACCTCTTTTGAAGCCTGTTTCACAAGCAGGCTCGAACGCTAGCGAATCCTGCTGCCACAGAGCAAAACCTCTTTTGAAACCTGTTTCACACGCAAACACAAAAGCTACCAAATCCTGCTGCCACGAAGTGAAACGTCTTTTGAAGCCTGTTTTGCAAGCAAGCCCAAAAGTTAGCAAATTCTGCTGCCACGGTGCGAAACGTCTTTTGAAGCCTGTTTCGCAAGCAAGCCCAAACGTTAGCAAATTCTGCTGCCACGGAGCAAAACCTCTTTTGAATCCTGTTTCACAAGCAAGCACAAAAGCTAGCAAATCCTGCTGCCACGAAGTGAAACGTCTTTTGAAGCCTGTTTTGCAAGCAAGCCCAATAGTTTGCAAATTCTGCTGCCACAGAGCGAAACCTCTTTTGGATCCTGTTTCGCAATCAAGCACGAACGCTAGCGAATCCTGCTGCCACAGAGTGAAACCTCTTTTGAAGTCTGTTTCACAAGCAAGCTCGAGCGCTAACAAATCCTGATCCCACAGAGCGAAGCCTCTTTCGAAGACTGTTTCACACGCAAACACAAACGCTAGCGAATCCTGATGCCACGGAGCAAAACCTCTTTTGAAACCTGTTTCACACGCAAACACAAGCGCTAGCGAATCCTGCTGCCACGAAGCGAAACCTCTTTGGAAGCCTGTTTTGCAAGCAAGCCCAAAAGTTAGCAAATTCTGCTGCCACGGAGCGAAACCTATTTTGAATCCTGTTTCGCAAGCAAGCACGAAAGCTTGCGAATCCTGCTGCTACAGACCGAAACCTCTTTTGAAGCCTGTTTCACAAGCAAGCTCGAACGCTAGCGAATCGTGATCCCACGGAGCGAAACCTTTTTGAATTGTTTCACAAGCAAGCACAAATACTAGCAAATCCTGCTGGTGCGGAACGAAACATCTTTTGAAGCCTGTTTTACACGCAAACACAAACGCTAGCGAATCCTGCTGCCACAGAGCAAAACGTCTTTTCAAGCCCGTTTCGCAAGCAAGCCCAAACGTTAGCAAATTCTGCTGCCACGGAGCGAAACCTCTTTTGAATCCTGTTTCGCAAGCAAGCACGAAAGCTAGCAAATCCTGCTGCCACAGAGCGAAACCTCTCTTGAAGCCTGTTTCACAAGCAGGCTCGAACGCTAGCGAATACTGAACCCACGGAGCGAAACCTCTTTGGAAGCCTGTTTGACACGCAAACACAAACGCTAGCGAATCTTGGTGCCAGAGAGCGAAACATCTTTTGAAGCCTGTTTCACAAGTAAGCACAAACGCTAGCGAATCCTGCTGCCACGGAGCGAAACCTCTTTTGAAGCCTGTTTCAATAGCAAGCACAAACGCTTTCGAGTCCCGCTGCCACGAAGCGAAAATCTTTTGAAGCCTGTCTCAAAAGCAAGCACAAACGCTAGCGAATCCTGCTGCCACGAAGCGAAACGTCTTTTGAAGCCTGTTTCGCAAGCAAGCCCAAACGTTAGCAAATTCTGCTGCCACGAAGCGAAACATCTTTTGAAGGCTGTTTCACAAGCAAGCACAAAAGCTAGCAAATCCTGCTGCCACGAAGTGAAACGTCTTTTGAAGCCAGTTTTGCAAGCAAGAATAAAAGTTAGCAAATTCTGCTGGCGCGGAGCGAAACATTTTTTGAAGCCTGTTTCATAGGCAAGCACAAACGCTAGTGAGTCCTGCTGCCGCGGAGCGAAATCTCTTTTGAAGTCTGTTTCACAAGCAAGCACAAGGGCTAGCGAATCCTGCAGCCACAGAGCGAAACCTCTTTGGAAGCCTGTTTCCAAGCAAGCACAAACGCTAGCGAATCGTGCTGCCACGAAGCGAAACATCTTTTGAAGGCTGTTTCACAAGCAAGCACAAACGCTAGCGAATCCTGCTGCCACGGAGCGAAATCTCTTTTGAAGTCTGTTTCACAAGCAAGCACAAAAGCTAGCGAAACCTGCTGCCACGATGCGAAACGGCTTTTGAAGCCTGTTTCGCAAGCAAGCACGAAAGATAGCGAATCGTGCTGCCACAGACCGAAACCTCTTTTGAAGCCTGTTTCACAAGCAAGCTCCAACGCTAGCGAATCCTGATCCCACGAAGCGAAACCTTTTTGAGTTCTGTTTCACAAGCAAGCACAAATACTAGCGAATCCTGTTGGCGCGGAGTGAAACACATTTTGAACCCTGTTTCACATGCAAACACAAAGGCTAGCGGATCCTGCTGCCACAGATCGAAACCTCTTTTGAAGCCTGTTTCACAAGCAAGCACAAACGCTAGCGAGTCCTTCTGCCACGAAGCCAAACCTATTTTGAAGCCTGTTTCAGAAGCAAGCACAAACGCTAGCGAATCCTGCTGCCACAGAGCGAAACCTCTTTTGAAACCTGTTTCACACGCAAACGCAAACGCTAGCGAATCTTGATGCCATGGAGCGAAACCTTTTTGAATTCTGTTTCACAAGCAAGCACAAATACTAGCAAATCCTGTAGGCGCGGATCGAAACATCTTTTGAAGCCTGTTTTACACGCAAACACAAACTCTAGCGAATCCTGCTGCCACAGAGCAAAACGTCTTTTGAAGCCCGTTTCGCAAGCAAGCCCAAACGTTAGCAAATTCTGCTGCCACGGAGCGAAACCTCTTTTGAATCCTGTTTCGCAAGCAAGCACGAAAGCTAGCAAATCCTGCTGCCACAGAGCGAAACCTCTTTTGAAGCCTGTTTCACAAGCAGGCTCGAACGCTAGCGAATCCTGAACCCATGGAGCGAAACCTATTTGGAAGCCTGTTTCAATGGCAAGCACAAACGCTATCGAGTCCCGCTGCTACGAAGCGAAACATCTTTTGAAGCCTGTCTCACAAGCAAGCACAAACGCTAGCGAATCCTGCTGCCACAGAGCGAAATATCTTTTGAAGCCAGTTTCACAACCAAGCAGAAACGCTAGCGAATCCTGCTGCCACGGAGCGAAACCTCTTTTGGAACCTGTTTCACAAGCAAGCACAAAAGCTAGCAAATCCTGCTGCCACGAAGTGAAACGTCTTTTGAAGCCTGTTTCGCAAGCAAGCTCGAGCGCTAGCGAATCCTGATCCCACAGAGCGAAGCCTCTTTCGAAGCCTGTTTCACACGCAAACACAAACGCTAGCGAATCCTGATGCCACAGAGCAAACCCTCTTTCAATTCTGTTTGAAAAGCAAGCACAAATACTAGCGAATCCTGCTGGCGCAGAGCGAAACATCTTTTGAAGCCTGTTTCATAAGCAAGAACAAACGCTAACGAGTCCTGCTGCCAAGGAGCGAAATCTCTTTTGAAGTCTGTTTCACAAGCAAGCACAAGCGCTAGCCAATCCTGCTGCCACGGAGCGAAACCTAGTTGGAAGCCTGTTTCGCAAGCAAGCCCAAAAGTTAGCAAATTCTGCTGCCACGGAGCGTAACCTACTTTGAATCCTGTTTCGCAAGCAAGCACGAAAGCTAGCGAATCCTGCTGCTACAGACCGAAACCTCTTTTGAAGCCTGTTTCACAAGCAAGCTCGAACGCTAGATAATCCTGAACCCACGGAGCGAAACCTTTTTGAATTGTTTCACAAGCAAGCACAAATACTAGCGAATCCTGTTGGCGCGGAGTGAAACACATTTTGAAGCCTGTTTCACACGCAAGCACAAACGCTAGCGAGTCCTGCTGCAACGAAGTGAAACCTATTTTGAAGCCAGTTTTACGCGCAAACACAAGCGCTAGCGAATCCTGCTGCCACAGAGCAAAACGTCTTTTGAAGCTCGTTTCGCAAGCAAGCCCAAACGTTAGCAAAATATGCTGCCACGGAGCGAAAGCTCTTTTGAATCCTGTTTCGCAAGCAAGCACGAAAGCTAGCGAATCCTGCTGCCACAGAGCGAAACCTCTTTTGAAGTCTGTTTCACAAGCAGGCTCGAACGCTAGTGAATCCCGATCCCACGGAGCGAAACCTCTTTTGAAGCCTGTTTTACACGCAAACACTTTTACTCATTCACACACCATGATAAGACTGCAATAAGCGCCGGTGATGCTATATCGCCTGCTTGGGAAACGCTTCGCGTAGGATACCGGCGCATTCCGCTAATTGTCTCTGCTTTCTCGTAAGTCACCAAAAATTAATTTTAGATCCGTTTAGCTAAATATACGTTCGGACTTTACTTGAATTAATGAAAACGACCAGATTTGTTGTCCACGGTCGACGCCGATGGCTGCTGCCGGCTGCCTTCTGCACATGCTATGCATACCGGGTCACATATATCGGCACTTCCCCCTTATTGTACTCGCGTCCTGTGATGTAGGAAGTCATCGCTTTGAGGGCACTGTAGCCAAAACTACACTCGACAACTACTTACAGGAGCCAAAACTTGCGAATTCGCTCTCCGAAATAGCACACACGAATCCTGCGTACTTTGCTAGGCCTCGTCACGAAAGAGGACGGCGGTTCAAGGTCAACCGAAATTCAAGAATATGGCAAAAGTTCCTCACTGATTGGTAACAAAGTGTTAAGATATGATATGTAGCCGCTTGTTTCGCTCTTTTCGATACGGATAAGGTACAGAAGTGCAGTTTTTCCGGCCGTCGCCTCACCGGGCCTGAAGCTTTCGCTCGGCCGCACAAGCTCAGGTGGCGACGGCGAGCGGCACCGTTGTGCGGCGTCTTCTGCCCGTGTCGCTTTCCTCGCCGATCAGTTCTATGCGCAGGCACCGAATGAAAGCACAACCTCGCTAGTGCACTCACATCGCGTATGTCGGAGTGGCTAGCATGAGGTCCAATAAGTTTTAAAACTCTTAAGTTTATTGAATGTCATACCAACTAGTCCCCTACCACTCTCTTCTGGTTGCCACTACGCTGACTCTCACATTACTACGATACGCGATCGTTGATCCAGCTGGCGTCGTCGTCGGCCTAGCGTGACAGACCAGTGTGTCAGCGACAGCATTTGCGTACCGATCAGCCCACCGACCGTCGATCGCCGTCGCATCGGCCTATAATGTGACCGGACCCTACCTGTACCAAAGAAAACTTGCGTTATTATCGCTTTTGCGGTACCAGTCATTCATATATGGGGGACGACTGCTACTTCGATCGCCTGCGAAAGTACAGGGGGGAATGAGACCTCGCTGCGCATATTTCAGCAACGAGAGGAGACGACATATTGCTCCGTGCATGTGCTAGTGACGTCACGAGAGCTTTCAATATGGCGGTCGCTGCCGGTGGAAATAATAGTCTCTCGGTCTCAATTTCGATCGTATTTTTTTGAAAATACAGCGCGTCCAGGGCAGCCAAATGTCGAAAATTGAATCGCAAGCTCTTGCATTAGTTACTGAAGCAGAAAACTGCAATATGAAGAGCGACCATGTCATGACCCCTTTAAGCTACCTATACCTATGGAACCGAGGGAGCCAGAAAATTTGGGGGACACTAAAGCTCTGCATTTAAGGGTATAACAGACAGCGTTAAAGGCTCCCGCCTGTGGCTCGCCTTGCAGATTCTTGTGAACACACACGGAGTTCGCTGCTTGCTTAATCACTAATTAATTTCCTAATTTTTGCCACTATTACCTCACACATACTCATTCACTTACAGTAGTAGGCTGCCCTATCATGTGGAATACCACCTGACATAGATACCTATAAATCCTCGTTTTAACCAAGCGACACTAACATGCCTGTGTGGACTAGGATTGCCATGTTTTACTTTGGATGAAAAGGTCCCAGTGGGTTTTATTTCCATCTCACTCTCCCATCTCGAAGTTTACCTTGATAAGCCAGTTTGGCAGCTCCTGCATGTCACGTGGCCTTGTGTGGACACACAAGCAGCCTCCAAATCAGTCCCGGCCATGTCACATGTGCACGACTACCTGCCATAGCCATGGCCATAATTTTTCTTTGACAACGCTGACAACACCTGATTTTCTGCAGAATGAAGCCTCTAACACTTTCGCGTTAGTAAACGCCCTTGTTCTAATAAATGGCCTCGATTCTGGCAGCCTTGTTGCCATGGGTAGTGCAAGAGGGTTATCGCACAACTTCCACTCTCCTGTCGAATCATGTTTCATGTGACACTCGCTACTGAACATACATGTCTGTCATTAATAAAAAGGGTGGTGTTGGTGAACACCTCAACGATCGGTTTCATGCAGCAAATACCTACGGAAGAACATTGAACAGCTGTCGTCTTAGCAGAGTAGATAGAGCACCGAATGTGATATTCGGCACTCATATGTTTGCATCCCACTTTCTTTCTAATCAATTATCTGAATGATTACATTATTAGTTTACATTTATCAACATAAAAAGTTTCCTATGCTTTCATTTATGTCAATGGATGTAGGCTCCGTTCATAAGTGCAAAATAATGCTGTCTGAGAATGTCGCGATGTTCCACTGACAGTTTAGATGAACCGGAAATTCATAATTTCTGATCAAAGAGGTTCGAATAGAGTCAAATCTCTTTATAACTAAGCCTAATTTTCGCCTAAAATTTGTTATACCCAACAATAGTTCTAAAAATCTCCAGAAGTCTGCAAATAAACCCAAGGAAAGGGTGCTCTAAGGGGGACAACAGAAAGGTGCAATAACGCACAACTGTTGAATTCAGAGCTTCGTATAAGCATGCGAAGTATCGCTCTTTGTTCTGTGTTGGAGAGCAGAACTGAACACATGGGGATGCTGGCTCTGCCCAGATTTATTTAAGAAACAATGCAATATTTGCTTGATGGCCCAGAGCAGTATTTGAGAGGATAAAATTCTCTACGAACTCAATTAAATGTAGAGCTTTCTCCTCATCAGGCCACAGGTACATTCTGTAGGTAGCCCTTCAATTTTCTGGCCGTGTCGGTAGCCTCTGCGCTTTTTAGAGCTCACTCTTCACTTTCCGGTGCACTGTCATCAGCCCTATTTGCATCATCTGCAAGAATCGGCCTCGTCAGCGATTTCTTGGTTGGTCAGTTCAGGTGCCACTACCAAGTAGTCATTAGCAGAGACTAAGTTCTCTAGCGTAACATTCAGAAGCACAAGTCGACATGATGACAAAGGAGATCATTCTTCATGTCTCCTTTGGAACGGATGTCAACGGATGTCTTCAATCTTCTGTCTTGCGTTCACAATTGTCAACTGAGTGCTGGATGCAACACTGAAGTCCTCGGTATTGTCCCCTTTTACGCACGCAGTGGACTACCAAAAAATCGACTGCAATGAAACTACTTTGTGCTTCTGCATTGCCATTTTTCGCAACGGAGTTGATTGAGTCATTGAGTGCAGCCCACTTGCGCGCAGTTCTGAGCATGTGGCACGGGCGTGCGGCATGATGAGGCGATGGTTCGATCACGTACCGGCCATGCGTCTGTCAGCTTGCTGCTAGTTCGTACTGCCCCTATATGGGGCGACATGTGAATGCACAGTCGATTTATACACACTACTACTGTGGACTATTTAGATGATCAAAATATTGCATTTCGTGAAGTTTTTTACGGCTCCTTGTGCATTTTGAGCCATGCGAATACAAAGAACTGCTCCATTATAATCAAGAGAGTGTCAGATTTTGCACTCTTCAGCTTCATTATACCGATAATTCACTGTATCCACGTTCGTTATAACGATATTAACTATAGTGAAAATGCGTGAAAATGCGAATTAAATATCAAATGCTGTCTGAAATTTTGTCAGAATTTTGAATATGAATTTTCATACCTCTAATATTTGTTGCTTCAGTCTTCCTTTCTTGCCTACAATAACAGTAGAAGGAAAGTTATATGCTGATTATATGAATGAATTTGGCAATATATCATTGAATTGATTTTTCAGATCGACGAGATATGGACACCCCACGCTCGCAACTTGAGTGGGACACATGCAATTTTGTATAATGGTGTTTAATTTCCAGACAACTGTCAAGATTGTCATGACTGCTGTGAATGGCAGTGTGAGATAGCCTGTCGTTTAGTATGACATCACCCTTAGTCATGGCTTTGCAATTCCAGAGTTTTATAAACTGTGGATATGGGGGCAATTAGTCAGTCTCAGAAATTTAAAAAGTATGGTTTGTAAAAACAACTAATTGGCGCATCCGCTGCTAGGACCCGGAGCATGAGGCTATAACATGTACTGCGGTCATCACAGTGACCACACTAACTGGTGTCCATGTCCCACATTATTTCTGAATTTTAATGCGACAATGTTATCGATCCTTTGTCGCAGAAAACTCTGCAGTGGCATTGGCCGGGGGTTTAAAGTCCTAATGGAACAGAGGAATAAAAAATCAGCAACAGCTCAGCAATGTTAAGATACACCAAATTTCTCTGAGAGGTTGTAGTGGGAATTGAATCCTCTGAGACAGGCATGCTACCCAAAGGCAACAAAGCTTTCTCTTTTTCTCTGCTGCCTGTTTTGACAGTTTACTACAGGTCACAAACAGATTATGTCGTGCAGTGCACTCTCAAAATCAGGAGTGTACATGCGTTTCACTCATATCAGAAACCTCGAACCTTTTCAGAATGCACAGCTTCTCTATCAAGCTGAGAAGCTTGTTGGGTTCAAGCTAGATAAAGGTAGACCTAACGAATGCGTCATGCGAATGGGACCCAGTAATGCAGTCGTGTTCTACTTTTTTCCCTCAAGACACTCGACAACTTGTACTTTGTAGTGTAGCAACTACTGCGTTCATCTCGGGGATACTGACCATTTTCAAATGGCACCGAATTTTAAAAAAATTATTTCTGTGCTGTACAATCAATCTGGTGTAAACCAAATGGTGATACCTTTAGCCATGCCAAAGCACTCAGAGGGATATGTGCAGTCTTTATTTAATCATGGATTTTGAACATTTCAGGCTTCAACAGTTGGATAGTGCAGCTCCCGATGGAGATCAGAGGTGACATGAAAGAGCTCTCGGGAATCACACAGCTGCTCTGCAGCATTGTCTTGGAGAAGAGCTGGTCCCATTGAGTTCTATGGGAGATGTTGAGGAGCTACAAGAAAGCCTTGGAGACCCCGACAGAAGGGCTCTTCTGGTAAGCCAGGCTTTTCAGTGTTTATTGTAAAGAAATGGTTTTCTCATTGCAAGTTTTATAATCTGAATCGTCAACATGGAAATTCTGCAATCAGCATTGTATCTGTCAGCACGGTTTTCACTGCTTATTCAAAATTATGTGGTTACTGGGTGTTTGAGTCCATGCGGTGAAAAGATGAGCCCAGAATCACCTTGAGTACTGCTTTAAGCCAAAGCTAAAGTGGCTATGGCTTATTTTGTGGTGCAGCATTGGTACAGCATTCTGTAAGGCTGCAGTAGAGAAGGTGTAGCTTGACCTGTGAACCTACTGAAGTGGCTGCCAAGGCACGGTGCCAGAGTAGACAGCAAAGTCCCTGCCATGAAGGACTCGGCACAGATTGATGCAGTGCCTCCCCCCCCATTCCCTAGATAGCGCGATTAAAATTTCCTAATTTTTGATATCGCCAGGTTGGCAGTTCTGCAGTATGCTTGCACTTAAGTTTATGGCTGCTTCAAGTAACGAAAATTGAAAGTACCTGCCTAGAAATTTGAACTTTTTCGAGAACCTGCAGGCATGAAAATATGGAGTGCAAGATGACTACACTTGTATTGATCTCACAGATTGGCATTTTTTGGAAGTTGCAGCATGGTCTTCATCTCTTAGCTGTACCATTTTTTTACATTTGTTAATCTTGATCAATGTCTTGCAGTTTGCTTGCATGAAATTTGGTGAAATCATTCTTGTGTTTCTGGTGCAGCTAATAAATATTCGGGGAGGGCTGGTGGGGGGTAGATAGGGCATTCTTTGTCGCATCACACTGAAAAGCTGTCGCTCATGGCTTGAGCATGTTTTGATCAGCTTGCAACTAGCACATTCTTCTAAGCAATGCATTGAAGACTGGTGTATCGCTGCATTTATTTTGGTTGCACATGCGTTTTTTTCGTCATATGCATGAAACAGCAATTTATTGGGGAAATATTGGTGTAAACAATTTATGGGCGCTAAGCGTTGTGTTGTGTGTTGTGTTGGGTTTAATGGCACATAAGCAGCTAAGGCTATCATGCGCCAGGCTCAAATAGCATAGATAAAGGTCTTATTTGCTGTGCCTTGTATGCAATAAATATGACAACTTATAAATGCTCATTCATTCTTTATTTTTATTCAACATATTATAATTTGTGCTGTAATAGATTTCACAACAAGCGGCTTGCCTTGGTCGGAGGCGACAGGGTGGACGAGGCTACACACCTCATCCTTAAAAATTTCGTAAAGACCCCAGTCGCCTTGCAGTTTACACTGGAAGGTGGAAGGCACAGGCGACCTTTTAGGCAGCTTCGCCTGTATAGTGTTGTTGTTGGCGATTTTTTGCATGCCATGTTTATTTGCCCTTGTTTGCAGTTTGGGATGTTTCTGGTTCCTCGCATTCTCTTTTAAACATTGTGTTTAACTGGTTGCTTGATTCACTGTGGCTTTGATTTTATGTGCTTAGCAGTAAATGCAATTGTTTTGAGAAGAAATTATGCCTACAGATACACCCTTTTTCCTTGTATTCCTGGTTCAATTTAACTGGCAGCAAGCATTTGGCCTTCAGAATAATCTGCTTGAAAATATGATTGATACTTATTTTAGGCCAACTGTAGTTGCTTTCAAGGGCAACAAAAAGTAAAAGAACACTTTTATTTGAACTTTGATTTCTCTGAACTATTACTTTGGTTCTGTCAACTTACAGTGCATTAAAAGGGTTCTTTAATTCGATTATTACTGTATTTTAATTTTTAGTCTCTTTTGATTGAGAGCTGCTGTAAAACACTAAACCTTAATTATCATAGCTTAATGATATGTTGAATTTGCAAGCTTGTTTCGTTAACAGGAAATGATTGTCATGTGAACAAAACCGAGCTAAAAATAGTGGCATTCTTGTTCGAGTCTAAAAAAGGCACTGAAAGGGGGCCCAATGAGGGTAAGAAAAGCTGATGAAACTGGTAGTTATTGAATTGCCTATCAGCCTCCTGCAAACATTTTCAGTATAGCTCATGTAAAGCAGAGATATTGCCAATTAAAAACTGCCTCCACGTTTTACCTCTCAACTCGTACACCAGCCGCCACAGCTACAGACAGAGGAGGGAATACAAATGGGGAGGGGGTCACCTTCGGCGCCGGCCAAGTACCCGCCCTTTTTCTCTGTATTGCTTGCGAACCAGTGATAGCACTCTGCATCATGACCTCATTTGCGCTAGCCAATGCAAGGCGCGCAATCTCGGGCGAACGCCTGGTGACGTGGGTTGAGGCGGAAGAGCGCGAATTTTTGAAAATTTCTTGCAAGTTACCAGCTTGCTCTCGAGGACTTGTACGTGACAAGCACGCTCAGTGGCATTTCCACTATATAATGCCCATATTTGATTCCCACTTTCTCAACCCCCCTTATGCGACCCTTTGGCTTAAATTTGGGCTCTTCAAAGTCCACCGTTACTCACATCTAGGCCACCTTCGATTCCAAACGGGCACCCTAAAGTTAGAGGCCAGAAGAGTAAATTGCCAAAAAAGCCTGCAAAATGCAAACAGCAGTTGAGAGAGTCGCACACAAGAATTTTGTCACTGACATTTGTTAGCTAATATTGTCTAACATTTACCCAGCCCTCTTCTTGCTGGGCCAGTTTTGTGATCAAGCCCTGTATTGGTACAGCCACCTCTTTTTATTGCCTTTTAATGTTTTTTTTATAACGTTTCAGTTGTTTGCGCTTTCCTTTTCTGGTCGAGGTAAGCCTATCAGATGTCATGTGTGAAAAACAAAGGTTCCTCTTAGTGTGATGACAATAATGATCCTGATTAGGAGTAAATCATTGGGTGAAGCAGCATTCTAGA
>JARKHS020013157.1:0-34912 GCA_030143305.2 Amblyomma americanum | reverse complement strand
GACATTCCGTGTCTATGCGAATATCTCGCTTTGCAAAAGCAAGAAGTAATGATTGATGTCGCGAACTCTTACGGAACTCTTAGGAAGTGTTATCTTCCGCTTTGCCGTTCTTCTTTTCGTACGCGCAGGAATGCTTTACTGAATGACGCTATAGCTGAGTTTTTCACAAGTACAATTTCGCAGTTATGGACATGTGCGGCATGCCTCAATTTCTGAAGTCTTGAGCCATTCATTTTGTTGTTGTGAAACACAGAGTCATAAGTACCCACACACAATTTTGCACCTTTTCACGGTCATAAAACATTTTGCGTGCGTGGAAGGCCTAATTATTGACACAAAATTAGAAAGAACCACGTTGTAGTGTTCTTCGACGACTGTTTTAACAAGTAGAGGTGTTATCCGTGCTGCGCATAGACTACCCCATAGCAGGAATGCGCGACTGCTGACCCGCGTTCTTCGGTCGTAGCAACACAGTTCTCGCGTGAAATACTGAGAGGCGAGTGAAAATGGTCCTTCCACGGGGTTTACATGGGGTCCAGGAACGGGCGATGTGGCATTACTCATGTAAATTTGGTTTCAGGAAGTAATGACTTATAAGTAGCCCTCGCCCGATCTTATCTACTGAGATGTAACACTAGCTTATTGGCTGTTGCAATCAGTAGCAGAAAATAATTTATTCAATACGTTTAAAATGGAGGTCATAAAAGTGATACACTTTCATGCGAACCTATCGTTAGCGATCAGCGTTGCGTCACTTCACAGCTGCAGCTGTGACACCATAACGTACAGCGCCCCTAACGTAGCGCCGCCGATAGTATTACGCTGTTAAGCAGAGAAATAATTTTTTCCCCAATATTCGCCACTTTTACGAACACTCTTAAACATATTTGATCCGTTTCTATCACTATTCACTTCGTATTCGACTGGATTTTCGAAGCATCCTAAAATTGCTGAGCTCTGCAGAGGGCCGCTGGTCCTTAGGCATGCGCTCATAGTAACATCAAAGTAAGAACTGGTCATTCGCAATTTCCGAGCTGCACTAGAAAAGCTGGAAGATACCGTTACCCCATTGATGATTGCAACACGCGTAGTGGACCTACCTCGACTCTTCGAGGACTTAGGCTGAACAAGACACTCTCAGTGAAAACGGTAAGTTTCCCTTTTGGTATGCAGCACTATTCAGCCAAACCGTACAGCCACTGCTAGAAAAAAAAAGTAAAAAAGTCTGCTCTCTTGTTTGCGCTCCTGAATGAGCGAAATGCGATATTTCGCGTGCTCAGCCTCACACGGAACGCCCACTGTACTGCAACATTTCGATGCAACATAGAGCAGTCACTAACAAAATAAGTTAAGCCGGTACGGGGGAAAATTGTTTCCCGTTTCGTATGTACTGCCCTGAACGAAAGAAACGTGACTCTGCCAACGCGAGGCCTTGTAAACTCATGGAGCTCTGGCTGATAACTTAACGGTCAAGTTTCGCTCTAAAGTACACTAAACTGGAACGCTGTTTCAGCTGGTACAGAGAAAAACAATTTATTTTTTTTTCTACGTACAGCACGAAATTGGATATTCTCTGGAAGAGAATGTTCCCTTTGACATGCAGTAACCTTCATCCAAACCGGTTTTTCCTCTACAGAGAAAAGCAATTTGGCCTTTGCTATGTGCAGTATTGAACAACCGAAGCAAAGTACTGCGATCGCACACCTTTTTTACAGCGAAGCTGTATACCTCTACCCTCAAAGGAAATCTTTGTGACGTCGTCGTCAGCGAAAAACACCAGGATAGAGAAAAACCACAAATCAAGCATCAAAACCACATGTTGGATGGCAAGGCGCGTGCGAACAATGAGTACACCATCCGACGCGTTCCGGTAAACATTATAGGTTTGCAGCTGCTTCAAAAGGGGTTGACGCCATTCGAAGCCCTCGTGTGAAGTGCAAACCGCATAATGTATGATAACGGCACCGGAAAACAATGCGAAGCATGTTCCTTCTCGCCGCGTGTGTTTCCCGGTAAACATTACCGTTGCGTTTGCGTGTCGTTGTCGTAAGCAAAAAACGCCAGGCTAAAAACTGTTTACCGGAAAAGTGTTTACCGGAACGCGTAGTTGAAGTTGTCGGCACCGCGCGTCGGAAATATTCCTTCCCTTACGGCGCGGTTTGGGCGTCCACCGAGATAGGTGAGAAAGGCGTCTTTTTCTTTCCATAAAACCAATTTTCATTTAATTTTCCTTGCCTTACGGCGTGGTTGAGGTGTCCACCAAGATATGCTTCCTTTCCTTAAATTGTCCAACGGGAAAAGCATCGCGCCGAAAGGACGATGGCCTTCCGTGGGCTCCTCGACAACGCTGCAACACACTGTCGCGTCCCGCTCTTAAAGACGAAGCTTAAGCACCCTGTAATTTTTTAAATCTTCTTTTCACTTTTTTATTATTTTTAGCCATCTATGCCGCCACCGTTATCATACATTATGCGGTTCGCACTTCACACGAGGTTTTCGAATGATGTCCACCATTTTCGAAGCAGCTGCAAACCTAATGTTTACCGGAATACGTCGGACGGTGTACTCATTGTTCACACGCGCCTTATCATCCATAATGTGGTTTTGATGCTTGTATTATGGTTTTTCTTTAGACTGGCGTTTTCTCTGACGACGACGACGCAAAGGTTTCCTTGGAGGGTAGAGGTATACAGCTTCGCTGTAAACTAACATGTTCAGATGTTTTTTACGCAATATTAGGTAAGGAATTTTACAAGCTTCATTAAGTTCCTGTTATGCAATGTTTGCTAGGGCCCAGCTAAAATTTTAAGCATCGGAAGTCGACATTGTTGATCCAGAAAAGTGGTTTCAGTCCAACGAGGCGCATGGGAATAGAGAATGAAGATGAATTTTTATGGATGGAGCAATATTCCTGCCTTGTTGTGCGTCATTGATTCTAGGAAAAGTGCACAAAAAAGGGAAAGATAGTATTATTTTGTGAAATATGGTAGTAATAAATATTGCAAAGCAGAGGAAAATAATCTACGTGGAGCAACCACCGAAAAAACTGGCGATGAGCGATTCATTGAAACTGCCCTAGTGGCTCGTTTATAAGTATGAGAATAATACTTTAGGTCTAGACAGCAAGTGAGAAAAATCACCTTATTACGTCAAAGTTTACTTGTAATTAGTATTAGTGGTATCTGGAGCAAATTTTAGGACCCAAAGACTTAGGCCTGTAGTAACAGAGTTGGAGGAAAATGAACAGTTTAATATTATGGATCGGCTGACCTGCCTGTAGCGAGCCCCATGCATGCACATTAACGCTCATAAATCTCATTATTCAGTCAAGCTTAGGATCAGGAGAACAAGCCGTGGGGTTCGAAAAAAAACAACAAAGTTTCGCAACGGCCTATAATACGCCGGCCGCTTTCTGACGTTCTAAAAGCGGCAGCAGACAGTAAATTTTTCATGACAGGTCTGCATTAGTGTCGTGGGCTTTTTGTTACGGAGGCCCTACGGGAGGAGGGGTTAGGGGGGAGGAGAGGAGGAGTTTCAGGCTAGAAAATGAGTGTGGTAAACAGATTTTGTGCTTCTTATTCGAGGATAAAGCCAGATTTGCCGGATGGCAGTCATGGTTTTCTTGGAAGCAATTCTCTTTCTCTTCATAACCGGAAGCAGTGGTGCTGACGTGACGGCGCGTTCCCATTTGCGCAAGGCTAGTCTCAGCCCACAAATATGGCGCAGGCGATGAATGCGTTACGTAGATCTCTTGCACAATCGCCAGGCTTATATGCATGAGTGCAAGCAATCATCTTTGCTTGCTTCCTTGAAGCATGCGCCGTGTTGCATAACGCAAATCTTCCGTCACGCAGGAAGTGCAGCGCGTGTCAAGATTGTATCAGTCATGTGTGTTCACACAAGAGCGGCGCTGATTCATCGTTCCTTTTCAAGCCCACTCATAAATCAAACAAAAGCAAATCCAACAAAAGAGAAAAAAACGGCCTTTAATGAGGGCGGGCACACACAAGTAACTCCCCACACCAAAGCTGACACTGAGTGCTTAACATGGAGGCAAGAATTTTTGTTTATAAAAAACTGCAGGGAGTAAGTAGACGCAAAACTTTTCTAACCTCGTTTTTGGCGCAATAGGATGGCGAATCTTTGCATGTGTGGCACTCGTCTTTGAATGAGCATTAAACGTTGCTAAACGCTGCTAAACATTAGTGGTTTGTATACATCTTGTTCGTGTGTGTTAGCTTGAGCACTGGGACAAGCATGTAGAAAGACTAGGAAAAGAGGACGCATCGCTGACTTTCAGCTTTAATAAAGGCAGGCGAATCCAGGCGGAATATATACGCAGTGGGCTGTGGTGACGGTAGGATTTGGGCTTGAAAAATAATGTAGACCAGAAGAGCAGCAACAAGTCTGAATAAAGCAAATTTGGCAGCCGACGTCATGAAACCAGAATACATAGGAAAAAAAATGTATCTAGAAAAATACTAAGGCACAAGCCACATCAAAACACAAAGATGAAAACAAGGAAAAAAATGTTCCGGAGTCTATGAAGATGTTATTAAATCTTGGTAACTGAAAAAAAAAAACTAGTTGATTGAAGCCGTGCCTCAGTATTACACTGTGCCTACTAGAAAAACAGACCCCGCGTTATACATAAACAGGGTTTTCTATCCACCAAATAGGTCCTCTAAGTCCTAAATCTCCCATTTTGCATCAACTCGCCTTAAATTCAAATATTTGCAGTGTTTAGCTACAACCGGTACGCAAATATTTCTCGCGTTTCCTCATCGTGCACCATGCTATTGATATTTATTATGCAATCGATTACAACAACGTTATTTCGTAGTACCCTAATGCCCCGCAGAATGTAAGTGAATTGAAGCTTATGCAATAGCTGTGCCCGTAACATAGTTCTACGACATCTTAGTGTATGGTTATCAAACCAACGTCTCATACAATGGCCGGCAACGAACACACCATGGTTCTGGTGCTACGGAAAGGGATTTGTGCCTGTTGCCTCAAATAACAGCTGCCATCGTCGAAGTACGCAAACTTTTATGTTGCCATTCAATCTACAGCATTGCTTACTGCCAAATTCTGCCTTTGATGTGGCTGAACGAAGAAAAAAAACTTCGGCCAGCTAATAGTAAGCGCACTGCGTTTTCGAGCAAGTGAGCCAAAAAGCCGCTACGTTGAATATTGTAATCGCTGTGTTTTGTGAATAACCTCCGACGTGCAGCCATCTTGCGCACCTTATCAGATTTTCGGAAGAGCAACACGATCACAAACGCAATATATGGTGGTAAAGTTATGGCGCTCGTTTTATGCAGGCAGACTTCTTTAGAAAACTTCAAATATTGATCGAGGTCGATCAGCATAACTGTAGGGCAGTCAACGCTAATTTGCATGGCTTCTTTCGCTAAAGTATCTACTTTAAAGAATCCTGCCTCCCGTAATTAACCTTACTTTGTAGGCATGGCGCTCAACTTTACTTGAGCTGACAGAAGAACTTGCCTGTGAGAATGCTTTTTCTGAGTCTTACGGCTCGTGACGTCAAAGGCTGTATGCGTTTTATAAGGCAGGCAAAACGGTGTCTTTGAACACAAGCGCTAACGACGATGATTGCTTTTTTGAGAACATAATTCATTCCAAAATTGCACACAAGTCGATGTGAACGTGCAGCAGCACACTTGTAAACTTTCCATCATTTTTCCGTGAATACATGTTTATTTGGGGAGGAGGGGACCTAAGAGGAAATATTTTATTTATTGGCATAGAAACGTGAAAATCGACATGCTTATTAGGAAGACAATTAAATGCAAAAATGAAAACTTTCATTGGAATAGATAAATTAGTTTTGACATTATAAATTTTGCGTTCATCACTGATATTCCAAACTTTCAGAAAGCCTGGCGTGACAGCAAAACATGGTAGGAGCGTACAGTCACCATTCAGTTTTACCGGAAGGAATAGTTGATGCCGTGACATTCTCCAAATATTTTAGCAGCATGATTTTTTCCTATAGCCTACAACCTATCATATCCACGCTTGCATAATTAACATATTATCGTTATGCAATGGAAGGGAAACGGGACGCTAGTCATGACAGACATATGAAGCCAATATTCATCGAAACTACGAAAAGCATGAGGGAATGTTCTTTTTTATTTTGTGCAATTAATCAATGAGTAATTAATTGGCTAACTTTTGTATGGCTGAAAGATAAATGATTAGAAAGCATACGAAACAACAACCACATGCCACCGGTGGGATCCCAACCCACGATCTTCGAATTTCGCGTATACGGTGCTCTACCAACCATAATCTTCACGCCAAATTAGTCACAGGAAAATATGTTAAAGTAGTCTGAAAATATAGGAAGGTCACTTCAAAAACAGCTAATCAAAGACCACAAAGCAACAAAGCGCACGAAAAGCCGTGAAGCCGTTGTCATTCTATGCTTTCTGCAAGCAGGGCAGTCAGGACAAAAAACGTTTTTGATAAATCTGGAACTGAAGTTCTACAAGCAATTTATGTCCATCAAAATGCTCCACGACTGTAATGTTAAGCGTACTTTGCTGTGGGGGCCATCGTACATCTCTGTCCGTTTATTTAGCCCTGAATGCCTCTTTATTTGTATATGTATTTTTTTTCTGGCAGTCCCTTTCAGCATAGTGTCAGTGAATGCAAACTCGCGCGCATCGCCGACACCGCGCGAAGTGTGTCGCGGACACTTGCCACTTAGTTTTAATCCGTTTCCAAAGCGACAAAGCATAGTTACGAATGTGCCTGAATAGCGCAGCGCCTGCTAGATAAGTTTTCGTCGTAATCTTGATAACTCGGTGGCGGATCCCACGCTGTCGCGAAAGCGGAACTTGATCCGCCGCGGTGGCTCAGTGGTTAGGGCGCTCGACTACTGATCCGGAGTTCCCGGGTTCGAACCCGACCGCGGCGGCTGCGTTTTTATGGAGGAAAAACGCTAAGGCGCCGGTGTGCTGTGCGATGTCAGTGCACGTTAAAGATCCCCAGGTGGTCGAAATTATTCCGGAGCCCTCCACTACGGCACCTATTCTTCCTTTCTTTCACTCCCTCTTTTATCCCTTCCCTTACGGCGCGGTTCAGGTGTCCAAAGATATATGAGACAGATACTGCGCCATTTCCTTTCCCCCAAAACCAATTATAATTATATATCCGCGTCGGAACTGCGGCACAGCATCTTGGTCGCCAAGGTACTCGCATTCGCTACCGGGCGTCGACACCGGCGCTTAGGTCGGCCTCTGGCGGAAAATCGGCGCGATCGTCATCGTATGAGCCTATGTGCCCATGCTGATGCGCGAATGCAACGGTCCACGTCATCAATCGATGGAAGCTGCCCTGAGCTGCAGCGGCATCGTAGCGCCGAAGTAACATTCGGGGTCGTTGTTGTTGTTGTCCGCTGTTGGAGGGGGTCTGGTCGCTTTCACTGCCGCTCTCATTTCTTTGTATTTGAGACTGATTATTCAAGTCGCTGATCTTTTTCGTCGTTGATGGCAGCCCGGTACGCGCTTCGTTCCGTTCTCTGGCCGACGATCGCTTCCACTTCTTCGGTTATGATAGGCTTGCTGTTCCGCTTTCCGCACGCATGCTTCGTCTGAGATGTGCCACGATCCATCACTGGCGCACAGAAAGAACCTCGCGCAACAAAGAAGTGCTATCTCGCAGAATAGCAGCCGCCGACTCGCGAACCGCCGATAAGTCATCAGCAAAAGCGTGCACGCATGATGCGGAAGCAGATGACCCGAGAAACGCTGGCGATCAGCACCAACACACAATGCGCGCTGGGCGTCACGTGACAGTCCGACCAATCGACTCTAGGCAGCGACTTTCTGGAGGTTATCATATTTTATCCTTTTGTGCTTTTGTCTTTCATCGTAGACACGCGATTCTGACGAGAGGAGAATTCCGGTGAAGCCAGCTTTCCCGGAAGTCCAATCGTAACGCGAGAGGGACTGCAAAAGCGGATAATGGGATATTTTCATGAAGATTTCAGCCAATTTTATTGCGAAAGCAATACTGCTAGAGGTTTCCGCTCTTGGCCGTCGTCCGGGAGAATCCACCATTGACCTTTAGCGTGACCTATGTGCGACGTCATACCAGCTGTGGAAAAGCGGGGCCCCAACTCGGCTCGTCGCGATCGTCCTAGCGAATCCTCCACGCGCCGCTGCCGTGGGGGAGGTGTTCGCTCTACGTGACGTCATGCCAGCTGTGGAAAAGCGGCCCCCCAACTCGGCTCGTCGCAGTCGTCCCAGCGAATCCTCCACGGTATGTCGGAAGATGTGTATAAGGTGAAGCTGCAACGATGTGCTGCAGCTAAGAAGCGACGGCGTGCGGAAGAAACGGATGAAGAGCGGGAACAACGTTTAGCTTAACGGCGTGCATATTGTAGTCGTTATGGAGAGCGCGAAAGAGACGCAACAACGACAGAACGAAGCGAGCAAGAGACAACGCGCTCAAGAGACGCCAGGAGAACGCGCCGCAAGACTCGAGAAACGTCGTAGCGCAGATGCGGCTAGAAATGACACCTCCCTTAGTGACTCTTCAACTGCGGAAGAGACCGCTTTGAATTCTCGAGAGCGTCGGAATGAGACGCTGCGTAGACGATGTGCCGATGAAACGAAGCTTTCGCAATTCGACTTGGGTTAACTAGAGCTAAACCACAGACAATTTTTTGCTACCTATGGTCACAAAAATATTCTTCAAAATTATTCTTCAAAAATGTCCTCGGATATATTAAAAACACCTTTTAGATACAAACAGCGATGATCACAAAAATTGAACTTTTTTTAGATTTTCTCGTCGTGATCCCTGCGTCCCTCCCGAATCGGCTCCTGTTTAAAGCTTGCGCTGGAGCATTGCAATGGAAACAGTAATCAGGCACTGGGAAGAACGTTGTCATGAGAAAACACCGGTGAGCAGAACATTTCCTATTTTTTTATCCAAGAGCCTTGGTTATATGGTAACAGGAAAAGCAATTCAATCACCTGCTGGCGCCGTCGTCTCAACGAGCGAGCGATTTCAAATGACGCCTCAACTCTTTCTTTCGTGCTGCTGCCACGAAGCTGTTTTAGCCTCGCTTACTGAGCTCGGCCATCTCGCTCTGGTTTTCTTTTTCAAGCTCCACAGCTGTCTGAGTACATTGCATCTGAGGTAAAGAACGAACAGAGGCGGAAAGCTTAGAAGCTGTATATTTAAAGTTTTCTTGTTTTTCAAATCCGCTGTAAAATCTTGTTTCTCCCGTTTTCATGTCAACGCTTAACCATAAAAGCAGCGATAGAGGACGCTCCAAATCCATTTCTTTTTGTAAATTTACCACACACGGAAGAAGAAAGACCCCTTATTTGGGCTAGAGGCCTGACATCCCGGAAGTGAACAATTTTGTATTTAGGAATTAAGCAAAGGTGGATTGCTGGAAGAGACGGCCTTACTCGTTTCGTAGCAGAACCTCAAGTTCTTCTTTTACCGCCCCCCCCCCCCCCCCACTACGCTATCGCCTCCCTACACTTGCCTAGAGGGTGCGGTTTTCCTTATCTCGTCTTGGGAGATGCCCTGGGTTGCGTTGCAGTTTTATTTGTTATTTTTATTTGTCGGTTCTTTGGCCTTTTCGTTTGCTTGGCCAGCCACCCCGCTTTGAGGCGAGGGGTATCTGCGCCAGGAGGGGGGTTCAGTTTGCATTATTTGCGGATAGGCGTGTTCAGCCCGAGGGAGAGAGCCGGGTATTATATATCTAAGTACTTTTTATCGCAACAGAATCAGTACCGCTTATTAAGAAAGACAACAGGAACAACTGCAGATGTTCGCATAACTGAAAAATGAGGGCGATGAATGAGCAATGGTTTCCCAGAAGCACACGGAACCTTGTTCTTACCAAAGTATTTTGCAGTTATCATCGAAAGAAAAATGTTGAGGACAACAGGGATTTGAACAGGCAAGACATTAAAAATGGCATTTGTCAGCGATGCACGTGGAAAAACGCAAAAGCATTAGAAGGGAGAAAACATCAAAAAGTAATAATAATTACAGGACATACTTACAGTACGCGCCGCTCTGAAAAGTCGGAGGTTAAAACACACAGGACCACTCACAGTAAGCAAATACTTGAGAACAATTTACCGTGGTTAATAAATTTCCTTAATGAAATTGGCATCAATAGCCAAAATGTGAGTCCCTCACTTTTTAGACTTTCTTGAGTTCATGTACTTCAGAATGATTATGTAGTGTGTTGTGACAGTTATTTTCCATCTTATCTCTTGTATATCTAGATGATTTATGTATATCTAGATATCTATTTATGTATATTAGATTTATGTATATCTAGATATTTATTTATGCTCAAATTTTGCTGTTATGTGCATTGTTGCGACCCTTTCTGTGAATGCCTATTTATGATTAATATTTTGTGATTTCTATTTTATTTTAGTGCAATATCTTTAACCTTATAACAATGCTTTGTACTTACTCCCCCCCCCCCCCCCATGTAATACCCTCAAATGAGGGCCTTTGGGGGTATTTTGAATAAATAATAAATAAATAAATAAATAAATAGATTCTTTTGTCGGGACAGGTGACCCGTGTATGTTGTGTTTCGTATGTTGTGCTTCTCCGGGCTGCCACGTGTAAAGGGGGTCGAAGGCCTCTCAATCTGCACTGTAACAGCTTTTATCTCAGCCTTATCCATTATTTAAAATGGAAATCAATAA
Source organism: Amblyomma americanum (assembly GCA_030143305.2). Classification (NCBI taxonomy): domain Eukaryota; kingdom Metazoa; phylum Arthropoda; class Arachnida; order Ixodida; family Ixodidae; genus Amblyomma; species Amblyomma americanum. Next base: position 24,179 of record JARKHS020013157.1, on the reverse strand, counting down.
AAAACGAAAGAAATTATCCTAGCCTATGAGAACACGAAAGCCGTTGCGACTCTCACTGGGTGTGAACGAGCCAACTGTGTCCTAAAGGAGGGGATGAAAGAGCAAGAGTTGCAATATGAAGGGCTCCAGATTAATTTGTTCTTCACATCGCACATCACACGGGCGTCTTTTGCAGTTCGGGTTTGTGGAAATGTGACCGCCGAGGCCGGCAGCCAATGAGCACGGTTACCGTGGAGCCATAGCGGCGGCTCACCAGGGGATCAGCGTGGCGCACAATGTTACAAATTTGAACCGCGCAAAGGACACGAACACAGGAAATATAGGGTACCGTAGTCACTTGTGGGGTTGAAATGTTGATCCTTGATCTTTTACAAGTGGTACGGCGCTCTGTTGTGTGACTTGTGTGTGTTTCTTTGGTCCCGTCCTTAGGTGCTGTAGATATGGAAGTAGTTAAAAACCAACTCGCCCAGAATACTGTATTGTGGAACTTCATTTCTAGTACAAAGGGCTCTTTTGCATGAGCTCTTGATCCTTTCCAAGTGGTACAGCGCTCTGTTGTGTGACTTGTGTGTGTTACTTCGGTCCCGTCTTTAGCGCTGTAGATATGGAAGTTAAAAACCAACTCGCCCAGTATACTGTATTGTGGAAATGTGGAGGCTAACGAAAAGTGTTCAGCTTAAGTTGAGGACAACGCAGCGAGCTATTGAAAAGAAAATTATAGGTGTAACGTTAAGATACTGGAAGCGAGTGGAGTTGGTGAGGTAACAAACGCGGGTTAATGACATCCTAGTCGAAATCAAGAGGAAAAGTGGGCTTGTGCAGGGCATGTAATGCGCAGGCAAGATAACCGCTGGTCTTTAAGGGTAACGGAGTGGATATGCAAGACCAGGCGAGCGTAGCAGTGGGCGGCAAAAGATTAGGTGGGCGGATAAGATTCAGACGTTCGTGGGGTAGGGTGGCTGCAGCTGGCAAATGATGGGGTTAATTTAGAGACAGGCGAGAGGCATTTGCCCTGCAATGGGCGTAAAGAGGCCGATGTTGACGATGAGAAAGATTTGCGCCCTTAAAATTTGTCATGTGAACCAACAGCCCTACAGGAAGTACTACGGCGTACAGTGTCTGCTAAGGTGTGTGAAATGGTATTTCGCAGGTACTTTTATTCAATATTTTGTAAAATTATAACCGGCATCCCACCATGACGTAGTCCGCTTTCGGAAAGCACCGACGAGAGCAAGCAATTTTCGCAACTGAATATCCACTTCCGTGCGCCGGCAGTCCTTGTTTCTAGGTGACTCGCCGTCCTAGTATGTATGTATTCTACAGAGATAGCGGTTACACACACGTCCCGCACAACCGAGGCGTCGCCACCTTCCCGCCAGAGAGAGTTCTGTGGAGGGGCGGGACCAACAGCCATCATCAATGTTCAACGGCCACGCCACCCGCCATTTTGTGCCGAGGCGCACGGCGTTCGCCTTGCGGGAAGCGGTAGAGCGCGAATCACGCTTGCAGTCAGTACCCACCGCGGTGGCTCAGTGGTTAGGGCGCTCGGCTACTTATCCGGAGTACCCGGGTTCGAACCCGACCGCGGCGGCCGCGTGTCGATGGAGGCGAAACGCAAAACGCGCCCTTGTGCTGTGCGATGTCAGTGCACGTTAAAGATCCCCGGGTGGTCGAAACTATTCCGGAGCCCTCCACTACGGCACCTCTTCCTTTCTTCGTTCACTCCCTCCTTCATCCCTTCCCTTGCGGCGCAGTTCAGGTGTCCGCCGAGATATGAGAGAGATACTGCGCCATTTCCTTTCCCAGACAACCAATTTTCAATTTTCAATTCAATAAGCGTGTATGATGATTGCGTGCATGAATAACAGCTGCAGGGGCAGTAAATCGCTTACAAAGTAAGCAGAACCACGCACTGAAACTTCCGGAACATGGTTGCGCATGAGCTACCTGGGCACAAAATGACACCAGCGAAAGGATGCGCTACGCCCCTGTAGCGGTTCCCAGAGTGTCGGCAAAATGAAAAGTAGAATACCTGTTACGGGTCCCAATTGGACTTATTTTTGGAAATGTGGCGGAGAGTTTGAAGGTTGCTTCACTTCCGCCACCGGTTGGCCCGGTATTGCCCTGCCTCCGGGATCGGCCGTGGTCTTTATACCGCGCGTCTTTACTATCCTGTCTTTCTATCCCATCTTTCAACTCTCCTACTATCTGCACGTGGTAGCGATTGTGGCTCGGCTTGAGCCAGTGGGCAGGCCTGTGCACTTTCCTTTACTTTCTTCCTGGCAACAACAGACAGACAGACAAAATGAAAAGTGCGCCAGATTCTTCAGCATCTCATTCCCTCCAATAAAATGGAATACTTTGCAACTCGTGAATTTCCAAAGGAACCAAAGAGGAGATGGCGTTCGAGGAAGCACACACACATACACACAAAAAAAAAAACAGCTGTAAACAATCGTTCTTTTGCATTGAGGCGCCTCGAACCTTTAGGCGCGTGCCTGAGAGCTCCGTTATGCAGCCGCATGAAAAGGAGGCGAGGAAATCGAGCGCACGAAGGAAAGAAGGGAGGGAAAACAAAACGGCGCAGTCGGGAGCATAGACTACGAGGCGGGAAATTGGCGGACGAGCGGAATGCCAAAGGGCCCTTTGTTGTCGCTGCTCACGCCCTCTACCAGCCAAGTGGCGCAGCACAGCGGAGATGGCACCTCATCTTGTAAAGGATATTTTCCAGGCAAATAAAAACGTACACACAAGGAAGAACAAAACAGGACAAAGGCTCCCTTGTTCGCACGTCTTTTTTTAGCTGGCGAATGTCCTATTCAATAAGCCATAGCAACAGACCCACGATTCAGCCTTGGTTCATCTTCTAAAACTCATTTTCAGCTCCGTGACCTCGCTTCCTTGGTTTCCGAAAGAGAAGCCGCGCCGTTATCCTACTAGGCGTCGCTTGCTCTTGGGCCACCGAATGCCGCATCGTAACTCGATTCTCAACGCATCGCTACTGTGGGTACAGTTCTTAATCTTGGCGTAATTACGGCTCTGCTCCCACGGATCCCGTGGCCACACCCTGCAGATGCCGTCACGTGTACACCCTTTGTACGCCCCGCCCCCCCTCCGCCTACCCCCCCCCCCCCCCCGGCTTACTGCTTCGTACAACCTTCGTCGACATCGGAAGTGACGCAACTATTCTTCGGACTCCAAAACAATTACGCCATCTTTACGCCATGTTGCTTAACTTGCTAGACTGCGTGGTAGCAAGGAGCTCGGGTCCGATCTGAGGGCAATAGGCTATAAGGCCAAGTGACGTCGATACCACGCGGCTGTACTGATATTTCACCACATATATACCTCACAACTATGTATTGCGATCCCGCGTACTCATTTATGCATAGATCGCATCATCACGGCCGTGTACGCTGTAAGCTCCCACCTACCCCTCCTCAGGGCTCTAGATATTCTAAACACTGTGAAATATCCTCATCCCGTAGCTCCCGGAGCGCCATGTCCTCATTCTCGTAGAAGCTGCACACGGCAGGTCGTGTGGTGCGCTAGGGTGCGTGTGCAGGAAATCATTACGTAAGCCACCCGCCATGGCGATTCAGTAGTTGGGGCGCTTGGCTGCAGAACCCGAGGGCGCTGGATTAAAGCTCGGCTGCGGCGGCTGCGTTTCCATGAAGGCGAAAGGCAAAACTTACCCATATATGCTGTACATCGTCAGCACATTCAGACAAAGACGGAAGCGATCCACTACAGCAATTTCTTCTCTCTTCCTTCTTGCACTTTATTCTACATCCCTTCCTTCACGGCGCGTTCGAGGTGCCCACCTTGAAGTATCGTTTCCTCAAAGCCATATTTAATTTTTACTTGCACGTCCGACGCGCACGCGGCGGTCACCTGACCGCGTGTGATAAACTGCGCATGGCCGGTGTGAGGTACCCGTGGTCGACGGCGTAATGCTAATGCAAGCCCACCAGGGCAGCCGCGGATTTTCCACGGGCTTCGCGACTGTCCCCAGGGGGTGCCGTCCTGAAACCAGCTTCCTCTGTAAAATTCATAACGTTCACGCTATTCTGCGTAGCTCGAGGCACCAGCGTCCCCACTCCAAAGGCACGGTGTGCGCACGTGAAAGTAGAAGTATTAAATATAAGGAAAGTCGCGATAGCATGAAGTTTTACAGTGGGTGGGCTCTTGGACCGCACCGAGAAGGAAGGGATTAAAGAAGGGGTTAAAGGGGCCGAGATTAAAAAAACTGACAACGCTTACGCTAGCCCTCACAGAATAAGGTTATTAACACAGCAAGCGTAAACTTGGAAAAGTTTTATGAGACTCTTTTCCTTTCAGGATGCCAGATATTTTTCTCGTACCCTGCGCGCATGCGGTAAATCATTCCAGTCGCATGAGGCGAACTTTAAGCAGATTATTTTCAAAATTCATCAACTTTCTTTCGTTCTGGGACTTCTTGCGAAGGATGTGGTCCACAGGCAAAATTTACATCATATTCGAAATCGATCGATTTGAATAACAAAAGAGGTCTCCTTTATAGACGTTGGGGATGTTTGCTCAGAGCTCAATTTCCAGGACATGTTTCAAAAGAACAAGAAACATGGAGCTAACTTTCGTATAAACTGTGCTATAGACTTCCTAAAATTGCTTCAGGAGGTATGGAAAACCGTATACTTCAGATTTATAAGGCAGCCTGATGGCATGAATGTTTTAAAGATTTGATGTGCGTTTTGTGACATATTGTAGGTGTTGCGCTAAACCGTCGTTCTTTACGGCCTGTCAATTTGTATTACGCCAAAGCACCTCCTGAACTGTTACAAAGGATGTAATGGCACACTTTGTATCTATTTTGATAACATTTTGCTCTTCTAGATGCATAATATGATGAAAACTGCTCATGGGCTATGAGACGCCGCAGTGAAGGGCCTCGGATTACAGGAAGCCTCAGGAACGGGATTTTTAATTGTATTCTGTTGAAATAACACCTACCCCGCAGGGAATAGTCACCAAAACCTCTTGCTTGGAGTCCAGGATTACAAAGCCTTAAAGCCTCACAAACTACTCTCTATGGCAATGACACGCCCCCGCCCACAGATATCTTGTTAAAACTTACTGTTACCAGAAACAAAGCCATGGGTGTTTTTTTGCCTAGTACTGTTGCTGTACACGTCAAGAAGAGGGAGAAACTTTCGGGACGATCATTCACCTGGTGCGTGAATTCTCTGAAGGCAGTAAGATGCTTGCGCGACTTAGCTTTGTAGCTTTGTGCTTTTGCGTGTTTTGCTTTTAGGCGTCTGGCGCACACAGCTGTATTCTTGAACTCGCGCTAGTTTGGTTTCCGGCCATAGTGGATTGTGCGTTGGCTTTTGGTCGGTTGGTTGGCTGCTGGCCTTGTTTAATGTGCCGAGAGGTTCCGGCTTAACTTGGCTAGTGCATCGGATGTTGTTGGCTGCTGGTTGGTTTGCTAGTTTTCGATGGCTCGCCTCCACCCATCTAAGCGGATGTCTTTTTTTTTTCAGTCACCACTCTTTGTCTCGAATCACTGACTCTATCTTTGTGGGGTCAAAAGTGCGGTCCTTCGGGCGCGGCGACATTCAGAAGGCCTGCCGACTGACCTCTGGTGGTGGGTTCGCATTCGCCGTGACTACAGTGGCGTTGTAGTCGGGGAACTGGCAGCTGATGTGCTTGACGGCGTTGATGCTTGTGCATTGTGAAATGATATAGGTCAATACATGTGCCTCTTTTCGTTGACATCGAGCCTTCTTAACATGCGGGAATAAGTGCTAACTTGCAGCGTAACTTCGCAGCGAAAGCGTAGTCTACCTTGGGATCCTTGCTTAATAGTCCTACGAAGGTTACTGATATTACTCTGACATGGTACAGAATCTTATTGCTGACACTGAATGCAGCTTGGCCCGCCATCATTTCGTGCGAGATATATGCAGCGATGAGCATTACTACTTTGATTTATTTGACTGCGCGTGTTTCGCCTTGCATATCTGGGACATGTTCGACGAGGTCGACTGGCGATACGATAACTCCCTGTCGTACGCATATGGCAACGCCAGGGGCTTAGTTCCCTTTGTTTCGCTTGGCCCCACAGCAAAGCTTGAAATTCTTTATTTCGTTAGGGGCGGCAGGACCCATCCAGGTTTTGGACTAGCACAATAGAGACGCATCCTTTGTGCGGGTGTACATTGCAAATCCTTGCAATGTGGTTGAGGTACCGCATATTCAGCCCGGGCCAGCAAAGTGCACGCGGTCACTGACATCATGTTCATGATGTATTCGGCAGATATCGTTGCCAATCAGTGCACTAGGAGGCGCGCCTAAACTTCCCAAAGACATCTGCGTTGTGAGTCGGTCTTGGTTCATGGTAGAAGGTGACGTGGCCGCGGGCGTTGGTCAGGTACAATCTATTGATGCTCGTCACTCGGCTGAGGGCGAGCGACGTGAATTATTATGCATTCTGTGTCAATTATTTTTTTGTGTACTTCTACCTTGTGCGCTAGCTATGCTATGTCGACGTTATTAAGCTCTTGCGAGTCTTTTTGCGTACTCAGGCAGAGCAGTGTCATTCGTACCTCCCCTCCGAAAGGACTTGTGTGCGGTGGTCTTTGCACTAGCTTGTTCTACGGGACATTGTGTGCGTCTGACGTAAATGTGACCTTAAGGATTGTGCGTTATCTTCGACGCTAACGATTTCAATGATATCAGAATCCAATTGGTCGAGAGGAGAGTGTTACAAAAGCTCAATGTGTGGGCCTTAGCTATCGCCGAGTGTCCAATCGTGGACGGACACTCCAACGAAAGTCGCAGTGGCTTTGGTCTGATGTAGCACGCTATTAGTGGCAACACCTCGCAGGGGGCATTGACAAGCGCGTCGGCCACGTCGATGTTTTAACGATGATGTAGGGCTTCGCGATTCAATGGCGGAGCTTGTGTGGGAGATCACTAACCTCCGTCCTTGGCATTTGTGCATTCTTGCTGATGGCAAGGCCGTATTTTTTCTGGTCTCGATACTCACTAATGACGTCAGTGGCTGACAGTCCATGGTGCCAACACCACCGCTGGCCTTCTCATTGAACTTATCCACTGCCTCGTTTATGTCATAGAGTTTCACCCTGTACGATGTCTGCGCTGTGGCCTCTTCCACTGTGGCGCATAGCACCTATAGCATTGCGATCTCATCTTCTACCAACGGGCGCCATGCACCTCCGGTTGTCGTGAGCGCCGTAGAGAGAAAGACGCCGCTTTGGCGTACCACCTCGGTCAGGTGATTACGAGAAGAGATGCCATGCCAGCGACTCTGTGTTTAATATGCTCTGTTTGTTCATACCGGGATCCAGGGCCCGTTTATATACCCCAGAAGCCCGCACGGGAAAAAAATTGGCTCAAGTCCCCACCTATGAACATTCAAAGCCTTCAAATGGCTTGTCTCTGTCATCGATGTTTACTATGTCTCGTAGGCGCTTGTTAACTTGACGGATCGTTTGTCCAGAGAGCATGTCTACTTCACAGGTGACGATGCACTTACTTCCTCTGCACGCCTGGTGGAAAGCATTCAGAACGTTTATCGGCATCCCACCGTCTACTACTCTGAACGCAATGAAGGCCACATGCATATAGATGTATCGCCGCGCCACCGCTTCTTTATCTGTCATCGCACAGCCGACGCACGTGTTTACATTGTCTGCAACTTCATTGGTATTGTGGTAGTCATTGTTGACACCCATGATGAAGTACAAGTTTCTTGCCGCATCCTGCGGCGCCAGTGAGCATGACTTGCACGGCCTCAAGTCAGGGGTGGTAGGGCGGGGGATGATCTCGTTTACGATTTGTTTATCTCCCGGGTTTGACATGCACAGGGACGGCTAAAATTTTACGAAGCACGCATCGGCGCTTGAAAATATTTTACACGTTCCGTAGGGAAGCTAAGTTTTCATAGGTTCATACGCGAACGCAGGGGTGACATGAGGTAACATACTAATAAATAACTTAATTTTACAATGTAATATATTGAAAGAAGCTGACCGGCTAAGCGTGCTCCGTAATATTAGGACCGGGACTGGGCATGACGTCGCAGTGCTTTTCCAGGGGCATTATGTCTACGCAAATGACTTGTAGGCTACAGGCAGCGCACTTGCACTTAATCGTAGTTTTACTTTCATCGGCAGCCTGGAGCAAATTGCAATTGTCGTTTTCCTCGAAATAAAGTGGCGACGTGCGGCTGTTTTTGTTGCCATTTTTGTTACACTTCTTTTTCTTGCATTTCCCCCGTCGCTCTTTCGTAATGATGGAGGTAAACAATGACTCCAGCTGTCGGATGTGGACGTCGCTTGTGTACTTGGTGTACCTCGTCATACACGTTACTAGCAATTCGGGACAACGCCGCAAGGAAGTGCCTCTGAGCCTAGCGCCCTTCCCCTTTGTTCTGCTGCCACCCGGTCATTTCCTTTGTTCTGGCATGGATAATGTCAAAGCGCTGTTTTGGAATGTTGATAGTGAGAATGGGCAGCGCTTGATTTTAGACAAGGGGACAACACCACATAGGAACACCACGAGACACGAGCTCCCTAGTCTCAGTATGCGCGACCAACTGGCCCCCTACAAAGCTTTAATGTTGATAGTCATGCGCCACGCGATTGCAGTCATGACAGCTAGAAAAGCTTCTGCCGAATTCGTGGTAATGACCGTTCGAAGCCATCTTTGTCAAAGATGTCCATCTCCTGTGTAATCGGGTGGAGCAGCGTCACAAGCTCCCCCTTGATGTTTCTAATGTCGCCCAGAGGCTAGCTGTGATCCCGCAACGCGGTCATTCGCTCGCTATTTTCGCCGATTGCCGTGTTGTATAATGTGACATACTCGGAGAATATTAAGACATCCTACCCTTTGAGCCTTATGTATCTATATATCTTTCTGAGCTTGCGGCCATTAGTAGTCGCGTCGCCAAGGTTCTCGTCCATTTGGTTATGTGTCTTGTGAACAAGTGCTTTCTTCCGGCCAGCCGATGTTAACGAATACGATGCGCAGCTCGGTTCTGGCTTGTATTGATTGAGAAGAAAGAACGCCGCCTCCTGCACAGAGAGCTCGATGGCAGTCAGCTAGTTCGGGGAGAACCCTGGCGTATGATACTTGGACTTCCGGGAACGCTTGCAGAAACTCTTTGATGGCACCATGCAATTAAAATCGTTGCTCGGTTGGCTTTGTTTATTTATTCCGCCACGTTTGTAGCACACATGGATATCTCTAGTTCAACTTGCAGATTCATGATCGAATTTAGTAAAGAAAGGTATCCTGGGTTAGAGTAATTTGCATGTGCTTGGGCCACGTTTCTCCTCAGCATCAGCACCGTGTCAGGGACTACAGCGCGTAGAGGCTCCATGTGAAGAGCCCGGTTTCTCTAGTTGTGGTGGGCCCAGATTTGTTCTATCATGTCGTACCAATATGTCATTGTTTCCAAAGTTTGTTGCATTGCCCTGTGCATCTTCTTTAGTGTCACGCGCCGCAAGAGTTCCTCTGCGCGGTTAGGAGTTGGAAGCGATGTATTGCGGTCGTCTCGTCGATTGCCATAAAGGGCGATTTAAGCAGGAACTTCGTTGTACCGCGCTCTAAGCACTTATGCGCATGTTGGTGGGTTTGTGATCCCGGTTGAGACAAGCCTTTGTGATCATGGCTTCAGCCATTCCTTTGCAAACCAGATCTTCATCGGGGCCCCCTCCAGCTAAATGAGGCTATGTACATGGGCACTGTCTGTGCTGGTAATGTATTCTCCTGAAGCAGTCATTAATCACGTACGCTGTAAATGCGAGATTTTCTTGATCTTTATTGTGCTGTAATAAGGGAGTAATTACTCATTGGCACCCACCCAAGCGCAGCTGCTGCTGACGTCTCGGACCAGGTCGTCGAAGTTGATGACGCACTCGGCAGGACTTCCTGCTTTCGCGCCAGAGCATCGCACTGTATTTTGTATTCCTCTCATGAATGCCATATCGTATTGCGCGGCATTCTCGACCAAATCTACGTTTTCCACCTTTGCTCTTGTTACCACTTGCACGCCCGCCGTATATCGAAAAAAACACGGCAATGGCGCATAATCTTCATCCGCACGTATAGGACGTGTGACGGCGTCCCTTCTCAGATCCCTCCGCCTCCCTCCACTAGACGCTATCGTGAGGCGAGTGGGGATTGGCGTCGGATTGATCTTGCGGGGTTGGCCAAAGTAGATCAGAGGAATGACTTCTCCTTTGCGTGACGGTTGTACAAAACGGCTAACCGGCTGTTTACCTTCAGCTTGGACCATAGTCAGATAAATGACTCCTCTGTAGAACCGTCGCCACGCGCATTGGGTCCGTTATGCCAGTGAAAGAGGAAGCCGTTTCGATGGCCACTTCGTTTTTCTGGAAGCGTTATATATTAAGGCGAAAGACTTTAATGGCTCATACTCGCGCGTCCGTTGTAACGCTGTCTTCCGCGAATAACGCGGCAACTAATCAGGATTGCAGAAAACGAATGGTAGCATCAGATAAGGGGGACGAAATGTCACCCCCACGCCAAGCTTAATGACAAAACAACCAAATGCCCCGATATAGCGCGGACGTCCATATAGCGACGGGAGAGGGCGACGTCACACCCCAGGTCGTCAGGGTAACGGCGCGAGCTGGTGGCGCCACCTGCGCGCCACCACCAGAGAAGCCAGAAGAAGAAAAGAAGAAGGACAGAAAAGCAGACCGTAAGCGCCGACAACGTCGTTTGAGGCAACAACAACAACAACGTCGTCTAGATCGAAAGTGTGGCAAGGTGTGCCTTTGGGAGTGCCACTGGTATGGGAACCTACAAAGCTAGAATCGCAGTCGGCAAGGCCAAATGCTTTCGCCTTGCTGCACTTATAGGCAAAGTGCTCCCATAATTATGAGATATTCGCATCACTTCGGCTATTTTCACTTTGATCCCATATTGCTCACACAGAGTAGTCTTGGAGACCTGTCAACCTCGCTATGAGCTCGTCTTTCTGCTATACGTCTATGACGTAGGAGCTTTCGACAACCAGACGGCGTTTCAAGAGGACATACATTGCGCAGTCGAGCTCTAGGTTTCGTAAAGCATCTGAACCATTTCATCGACCTCGATGCACAAATTCACTCAAACCATTAGGCGCCTAGCTTGCATGAATATTAACAAGGCGAGATGTTTTGTTCGTTTACGTGACTGAGAGGCGGTAAATGGCTTGGATTCGCCGGGAAGATGTATCCGTTGGCGCTGAAGTAGTTGTGCACTTTTTTGCACATTTAAAGGCTACGAAAATATACTCCACCACTGAAACATTGCCAGATTATGTGTCTCAAAAGCACTGCCATGCACTCCGTGTCTATCCTCCGGTAATGCTTTCAGGTCCTTGTTCCGGTAACGCTTTCAGGAGCTTTACGGCCAGATTTGACGTTCTTGCTTGAAGTCGACTTCTTCACGCCAACTAACGTCTACAAGACTCATCACGTTCCTCATGCAACCTTCGTTGTCATTGGATGAGATGGGATTTGTTGATATCGAAGACGGTGAGGTCGCCGTGGCCACGCCGAAGTGAACACACCAGTTAACCGAGGCCGTAGCTTCACACACGCGGCAGAAATTTCTGGAAGGCAAAGGTGAATGTAGGATAGCTGGTGGCACTTCTGGATGATGAAGGTGGGGTAGGAAGGTGCCTGGTGCCTGCGTTTTTAAATTCTTTTTCGCCGATGCTGTTTAGTTCCGCTGCCGCATGAGATTCTAGTCGGTGGAGGCTTTGTAGAGGGCGCCGGGAGGTGGACGAGGTGGGGCTGTGTGTGGACGGTAAAGTCGAATGGATAACTGGTGGATGGCGTCTCTGGAGGGTGACGGTAGGGGGGTGGGGGTGAAGTTGAGGTGCATTGAGGGTGGTAGTGGGTGTGCGGGCAGCCCTCTAGCTAGCAGGGTGAGGTGGCTGGGGCTTCTGGAGGGCCGACGCTTCACTCTCCGCGGATACAGACAGACGGCGGCATTTTCGCATTGTGACACTGGTACGGCTGTAGCAGTAAAAGAAATGTACGTTGCCAACACGAGCCGCACTTTTCTTTTGACTGCGACGATTTCCTGTAACCGATGTCATACAAGATATGTATGCATGCACAAAGTTCAAAAAGAATGCAACCAATGAAAGCCGGCGCGTTTCTTCACTGCTGTATAGAAGGCTGGAAGACAGCAGTCAGGAGTACAAAAGTGATTAAATCGAAGTCATTGACTTTCGGCATGAGACCTAACTTACCGGGACGAAACAAAACAATAAATGCACGCCGTTATTGTCTGCCTTGGCCTGTCTTAGGTTTCGCATTTACATTACCAGCCTCAGTCTTACGAAATCTCTTGCTGGCGACTGTTCAAAGATTGTCGAAAGGTTCCGACTGGCGAGAAGAAAGCACCGATATCAGCAGTATCAAAAAGAACGCATAAGTCAATAGCGATACGTAAGTTTCCCTAAGCATCAAAGTTCAAATTTCGGGGGTCATTCACGTAGAACAGCACAAACTGAAGCAAAACATGAAGTGCGCTTGTTTTGCATAGTACGGAACGAGTCCAGCTTTCTCGGGCAAAAATTTTGAAAATTGAAAAATTGCGATACACTGTTATGAAGATATTGAAGCTAATGGTCGTTTATTTTGATATGTAGCAAAATCTTTCTTTTACAGTGTTTCAAACGGCCGCATAGAACAGTCAAGTCTGCCATAGAAAACCAATGGCGATCTCTTTTGACGACAGCAAACACGTGAAAAAAAATACAAGACTCCTGTCGGGTGTCCGGCGGATATATTGATTGTTATAGTGAAATCTTACATTGTATGCGAAAATTGCGTTCGTAAACGGTTCCCCGCTCAAAATGCTTTTGTCCACAACTGCTGGGTATGTGGATACCGCTTACTGCATGTCAACAAAAAGTTAATTTTGGTACTATGTGTGTTTGAACATAAGGTGTCAGACACGCATTAAGGTCTTTCACAGGGACAAAAATGTTGTTTCTTAACAAGCACACGGTCTGTGCAGGATTGCTTTAAAAGCGAAGTAAAAACGGAGTGAATTGGCAACTTCAATGTCAGCAGCCATTTTTGTCCTATGAAAGGCGCCTGAGTTTGCTCCCAGTGGAGCTTAAGGAAACAATTCTCTTAGCGCCCGGAAAAAGACAGCGCGAAAGCATTTGGCGGACACAACTGCCTCAAAATGGCGATCTTACCTCCGCCATCGCAAGTGAACAATTCACCGAACTTTTATGACCTTCGGCGACATTAAGGGCACAAAAGCTCGCTATAGAAGGCATTCTTTTTTCGACTTTATCTCTGAAGGTTGGATGAACTTTTTGTGGCCTAAAAAACTTTTCGGGGCCTCACTGCGAGAACCAGTGCAGAAGAAAAATAAACGAGAAATAAACAAAAGGGGGGGGGGTAAGAATAAAAATTTGCACTACATTAAAATTGGGAAACGATATCAACACAATGGCAAGACGGGCGAGTTGGTGATACATACTTAAGGGAAAATAGCGCAAAAAACGGGGACAGGTGAATACAAGAGGTCCTGTTGTTTTCTTCAGTTGTCCCCGTCTTTAGCGCTTTTTTGCCTTAAAAACAATATCAAGCTTAGTTGGCTGACATTACTCAGCCTAGTGGGCCGGAATGATTGTGGAAATCATTGCAACTGGCGTGAGGAAGAATTTTCATGTATGCCTCTGGGATTCCGCACTTTCATGCGCTAGCGTAATGCTTTTATTTGAAGCAAAGCTGAAACGCTTTCAAAATCATATGAAATGCAGTGGCTGGGAAGAAAGGACCCTGTAAATGATCTGTTTCAATTTTTCTCTCGATTCTGTCCGCAAAAAGAGCCAGAATCACTTGTTAAAAGCCCGCCGCCAAGACGGCCTCGTCGCTTCAGAGACGATCCGTTGAGAGAAGGGGGGGGGGGGGAGGCAAAAGGGGAGAGCTGGCAAAAGTGACCCCAACCGTGTAACGCATACGCCGTCCGTCCTGCTTTGCTCGCTTGCTCCGCTCCATCCCACGCTTTTCTCCCTCATCTTTATATCCCCTCATCCCTTTCCCCCAGTGCAGAGTATCAAACTGGTTTCATATATCGGTTAACCTCCCCGCCTTTCTCCTCCTCCTCCTCCTCCTCCTCCTCCTCCTCCTCCTCCTCCTCCTCCTCCTCCTCCTCTGCCGGTGCCGTTCGTTTTCTCCAGCAAGGTTGTTCTGTGAGACAAACTGGCGGCGGTACGCACTGCCTACGCAGAATATGTTTTTACATCAATATTGCTCTAGGTTATTTTGCTTTCCCATTTGTTTGTATACTTTTTGCCTTTTCCGATTGGTTCACATCAATGCTGAGCTAGAGCCACTTCTATCCCTGTTTCATACCCTTATCACACGGGCAGCCGAACCGCCGTTTTGCTTAATAGCGACTCGCCGTTGTCACACAGCTCACGACCGTTCTCGGTTACGGCAACCAACGGCCCCATGGATGCAACAAACCCAGTAACGCGGTGACCGGCAGAGCGGAGCAGTGCTGACAAATTTCTTAGTTATTTACAACGTAGTGTACGTACAACGCAGAATGCCGTCCAAATGCGCCGCACGGTGGCAGCATTGCCTCCTCTGTCGTACACCGCCACATCTCCCGCAAGCCGTCCGCGCTAAGCCGCCTTCTCTACTGCGGATCCCTGTCGCCTGAGCCAGAAAAGCGTGCTAAAATTTGTTACGAAGTAGAACGTTCTTGCGGGCTACTTGGTTAATTGCAGAAAAAAAGGTTAGTACTGCGCGAATTAGACACGACTGGAGACGTGTTTGTTCCTGTTCTCCTGTCGTGTCTAATTCGCGCAGTAGTAACCTTTTCTTCGAAAATTTGTTGTTCTCGTAAACAATAAGCTCTGGGATAAAGGTATACCAAACATGAATCCTTTTTGAGGATCGCTGAACCGCACCGAGCTGCAGGTAGGAGTGATAGCTGGGATACAATTCTGTTCACAGCCGTATGGCAGTAGCCGCCGGTGAGGCTTCGCTTCCACGCTAGCTCCTATACAGACGTCGCTTAAATCGATCATATCTTTCTTCTTATGAGATAATGTGGTTGACTGTAAAGAGGTGCCATGAACACACTGTTTACTGTAGCGCTGTACAATTCCAGAGCTCCGTCCGCTGTGGCTTCGATGCGAAACAAACTAGGCCTATAGCGACAACCATGCAGGGATTGGCTCACTTCCAGAGCGCCGTCGTCCGCCGCGATCGCGGGCGCACCATTCATAATATAAACAAGAAAGTAGCATATGGACGGGACGAAGAAGGGCGAAGACAGGACTGTTGCTACACTTATTGTAGCAACCGTCCTGTCTTCGTCCTTCTTCGTCCCGTCCATATGCTACGTTTTTGCTTATAAGATGTCTGACCAACTGGCCCCTCAGTATACTCTGTTAAAGCACCATTCATAATCAGAATCAGTTTATTTTAAACGATTAATCAGTGCGTACACATATTTGATAAATAATGGAGAAGGTCCCAAAGGGAACGGCTGCACAAAGGACATCCTGTTACAAGCTTGCGAAAAATGATTATTTACAAACAGCGAATAAAAATGAAACTGATTACATAAAGTATTAATAAAAAACAAAAAATGCAGGACGATGCAACTACAAACGAAATACGACATGGAAAAATGTATATAAATGCACGAATAGAATAAAACAATTCAAGTGAGTGCACCGTATGCTCTAGCAATGAAAAAAAAAGTTGTTTATCGGGATTGAACAACAGTACGAATACTACGCTTGGAAGTGTTAATGTTAGATGATTGCTTTATACTGAATGGTAATGAATTCCACAGAAATCAGGCAGAAAAATTTACTGTGAATTTCACGGAATTCAGGGCTGCGAGCGCTGCGAACTTGTCGCTTATACTTTCGTGATGCTGCAACGACCGGATCTTCTCCGACGTCACGGTGGTACAATGCGTATACCTTTAGCACTGTGGGAAAGTGCTACAGTACGCTGTTGCTGCGCCGTCCTGGCGTGAACTCGCTCCAGCTCACCCAGTGTTGCGTTCGATTGCAGTTCTAAAATGCCTTCATGTCGAAGTTGGCACGTAACTATCATGCACTCACTGCTGCAGAAAACTCGGAACGCCAACTTAATGAAGCGCTTCTAAACATGATCGAATTCGAATCGCTGGCATGCTTACACGAAATGCGCGTGGTAAAGCAATTTGGTTTGGTTTCAGTTTTGTGACGTTTGAAGTTCCAAAGCGACTCAGGCTCCGGGACGTTAAAACCAAAAAAAAAATTAAATCAAGCAAAATTACTTTATCCCGTGCATATCCTATAAAAATGCCGGCGATTTGAATTCCATCATGTCTACAAGCGCTTCAAGAAGTCGGTGTTCCGACTTTTCTGTAGCAGCGAGTGCACAATAGCGCTTCGACGCAATTTTCTTTTTTTTTGTTCTTTCACTTGAAAGTGCACCTACGCAAAGCATGCGTGCTAGCTGAGATTTCCAACGAGCAAATACGGCCACTTCGCCTTCGCTGTCAACGCACTCCACATCGCCGTTGGTTGCGCAATTTCTTTTGCCCGCTGATGGCTTGAACATGTACGGTAAGAGTCCAAGCTGTTCAACACTGCTTGAATTGTCGATAGTTTTTCTAAATGGAACCGTCAAGCCACCTGAACCAACGCGCTTGGTCGCAACACCGTCTGCTCCGGCCCGGAGATCTCGCGGATGACGTCAGGATAGTCCTGGCCAATCACGGGAAACAGCAACATTCGCTCGGTGCCCTGAGGCGCGGGTGCGCGTTTTATTCTTAAAAAACAGCTTTTCGCGTTTATTTTCGCCCTTTTTGAATGAGATATTTGTGTTCAACCGACATAAAAGTGTAAAATGCCGCAGCAAACTCAATTCTTTCGGAAAGTGTTTCAGCTTCACTTATAGTCAGTCAACAAAGACTAAATGAAATATGCATGCATCGAGGCCTTATTTAAAACTTGTAATGTTTTCTGGGCAGACATCGGTCATACACTCTTCACTTAGCTCGCCACAACAATTCACAGTTTCTAGGTTTTCATGATTTCAGCATATAGAAGCTTATGTGCCAGGGTCATAAGTGATCCATACGAGCTTGTTATTTTGTGCAATTGATACAAAAAAATTATATGCATCTTATGGATGTTTTTACGCAAGGCACACAAGAATGCATTTTGTATGGTAGAACTGTTTCATCGGTTTTATTTGCCGACATGTGCCTAACGGATTAAAAATAATAAATTTAGTGCTCATAAGTCTTTACCAATAAAAACGCATATACGTACAATCCAAAATTAGGTTCGCACTCACGTCGTTAGTGATCACATGATTTTCAACAACACTCGGAAGCTTTTCGTCTCTGAAATGGTTATGGCGCTCGGCTGCTGGCCCGAAAGACGTGGGTTCGATCCCGGCCGCGCTGGTGGAATATCGATGGAGGCGAAATTCTAGAGGCCCGTGTACTGTGCGGTGTCAATCCACGTTAAAGAACTCCAGGTGGTCGAAATTTCCGGAGCCCTTCACCTCGGCGTCTCTCATAGCCTGAAGTGATTTGGGTTGTTAAACCCCCATAAACCAAACCGAAATGGTTTGACAGATGATAGGAGTTCAGGAATAATTCGTATCCCTCACAGACTTTTGTCCAATACCGAAAAAACCTAAAGGAAAGAAACTTCAATAATTAGCTTCCTGCACATGTAACATAAGTGTGTAAATTCAAACGGGCAGTTTGCGTGTTCTAGCAGAAGCCTCAAGCGACTAGACGATGGAGCAAATTTTGCTCTCACTTTTCATCCAGATGCGTTTGACGTAATCTGTAAGTTTCACTAATATAGCGCATCACCAATATAGTGCTATACTATAGCACCAATACAGTGCTTAGCAGCACGTACGCTCCGCAGGACATGAGACAAACGAGCAGCTATAGCGTGAAAAAGTGAGATCACATGAGCGCGTTGAGCAGTCAGACGAGAATTTAATGTTAATATTTTACTACACTGAAAAAGCGGTGATGAAATATTTTCGGACCTTTGCTTTTGATCAATGCCCATCTGTTACGCACAGTTTAAAGCGCTAGATGTTAATGGCTCGGTTTCTCAATTTCACCGCAGTACATGCAGAGTCCGTGATAATGTGACCACCCGTGCACAAGGCTCTTACCTTAACACTGCATTCCAATTTCTTACGCAACGAGTAACACATTTGACACCAGACTCTTCTGATTAGGCACATTGCCTCATGCACCTGGTGCCCTGTGAGAGGAACAATGAGGTCCGCAGTATATACTGGCAGCGTCTCACTATGGCTTTTATATAATAGCAATTTGTAGCTTGCGCAAGAACAAATGAAGGACATTCGTTTCGTTCGTTCCGACGAAGATGGGCTTGACTGTATTGTTTTTCTCATTAAATTAGTATTTTATTGCGTATTCGCCTTTGGCGTAGAAGAGAATTATCGCCTCTTGTATTCAATATTTTTTAGCTCGTTCGAAGTGAGAATTGGCGCATGGTAACGACGGGCTTCTCTCTGTATTCCTCATCACCGAATGTAGCATTAAACAGGTGCCTCATTGTTGCTTTATGCTAAAATATATAGTGCATACAGCCGACCCGGTGGGTGTGACGGAATTTTCTACCTCATGCGCTGAGGCAACATGAAGTTTGTGAAAATACGATGACATTTTACGGCTTTCGTCGGATGCCTGAACAGTAAAAACACCGAGAACTTGCGACACCCGTCTCGAACATTGCAGCCATTCTTAAAATGATTGTTCATGAGCGCTGTATTATGCGAGGTAGAGTGTTCGAATCGATTTCGTCTGAAATACGACGGCAAAGGCGATTCTGGAACTCGTGGCGAAATCACTTCGTCCGATTACCGAACTTAAGAACAGACACGTGAGCCTACGTACTGGTCTAAGAATTTTTATGATAAAGCCATTGGACGCAATCGCTCCTACCGCCTTTCTTCTAAAAGTCGGCTCTGTCTATCTGAAGACTCGTGCATTACTTGAAGCATATCCCGGCGGCACCGTTTGAGCGTTTTTTGTCTCCCTTCATGTCATTTGGATGACCACATGCTGCATTGCGGATGCTAAGTTAAACACATAATAATAATAATTGGTTTTGGGGGGAAAGGAAATGACGCAGTATCTGTCTCATATATCATTAGACACCTGAACCGCGCCGTAAGAGAAGGAATAAAGGAGGGAGTGAAAGAAGAAAGGAAGAAGAGGTGCCGTAGTGGAGAGCTCCGGAATGATTTCGACCACCTGGGGATCTTTAACGTGCACTGACATCGCACAGCACACTGGCGCCTTAGCGTTTTTCCTCCATAAAAACGCAGCCGCCGCGGTCGGGTTCGAACCCGGGAACTCCGGATCAGTAGTTCCCGGGTTCGAACCCGACCGCGGCGGCTGCGTTCTTATGGAGGAAAAAACGCTAATATATTTTGCTTTTCATAAAACAAAAAAGCTTCCTGAAAGGTTGTTTGGCACTGTGATGGTTTCGTGGAAATGTGCAGATCATCCCCTACACCTGACGCATTTCCCACATCAGGCCACAGTGCAGGCGATACAGTCCCTGTCCTACTCGCACATTTCTAATGCCAGCACTTAGGCGCTAGACTGAAACTACACAAGTTCTTTGGCAGCGAATGCCCGGACCCCGTAGAGTATCTGTTATGGGTCAAATGGACTTATTTTTGGAAATGTGGCGGAGAGTTTGAAGAATGCTTCACTCCCGCCATCGGTTGGCCCGGTATTGCACTGCCTCCGTGATCGGCCTTGTCTTTAGCGCGTCTTTACTATCCTGTCTTTCTATCCCATCTTTCAACTCTCCTACTATCTGCACATGGTAGCGATTGTGGCTCGGCTTGAGCCAGTGAGCAGGCCTGTGCACTTCCCTTTTCTTTCTTCCTGGCAACAACAGACAGACAAGTTCTTTGTTTTGTGACTCATTATAGTGTTCTTTTTGGTCGCTGTCCAGCAGGCTCTAGAACAGGACAAGGCAGAGGTTGAAGTATCCGCTGGTTACCGGAAGAACTAGCCATGAATTGCTATCTCGCGGTTCCTCCACCATGAGACATGTTAGGTCAGTATCACCCGATAATCACCGTTATTAGCGGCATAGTTCGATGTCCAAAAAGGCACGCTTGCATTCTCCCATAAGCAAATACAAACTCTACGCGGCTGCATCTTTGGATATATGACACCGGTTGCAGAGATCTCACGCTTAATATTTATGTTATAAGTAGTGAAGGTATCTGAGAAGTGGGCAAAAGCTTCCGCTAACCGCCTTTCTAACGCTGCCATGCAACAGCCCTATTTCCTGTGTTATGCTAACAGGGCCCGCTTCTTTGCGTCATGTTTTCAACTGTACATCGTATAGTGATCGAGCCCGCAGCAAATACTGCACGAACCACAAAATACTACGGTGACAGTGTGCTGCCCCAAGTAAGGCTACTCGAATGCGGTATAACAGGGAGGCATATTCAACCCCTTGCCCACACATTGCTAGCAGTGAGATAATACAGAGATTGGAAATAATTTGTACCTTTTCCTTGCCTCGTTTTCTGCGCCCCATATGACCCTCCTTTTTTTCTGGGTCGACAGACAGCGACGGTATAAACAGCGCCACACTGTGCACCATTTGACTCATACCATTAGAGAAAAACTGGCCACTAGTGCATGACTTTAAGTTAAAGGAAAAGGTCCTCTGGTGGGCCTGCATACTCATGCACAAGCTTCTGCAGGTTCTGCCTCTGGGTGGTTCTGCTACCTGTAGGGTCAAGTAGATGACGGAGCAAGTGCCAAGTCTTAGATGAGCTCCCATATTGCGATCCATTTGGTTGCATATGTCATCCCAGTTTTGTTGAGTAAGTTTAGCTGCATGATCCTCGATCTCCTTGTTTAGCCTAGCTATTCTTCTGCGCAGATTGCGGTTCCACCGCTGTCGTTTGAGTCGGTTCTCGAGTCCACTCTTTGCCTCCCATAGGTGAAGAAGCCGGCTGTCCGCAATCTCCAGGTGGTCAGCCTGGTCTAACGTATGGGTGACTGCTTTGGCATCTTGACAAAGATCCTGTGCCCAGATATCTATGTCTAGTATTTCGGGGGTATCAGCTTCTCGGGCGGCTCTTTTAGCGCGGAACGTGTCCCAATCGACAAGGGTGGGGGCTCGAGCGCTACGACGTTTGGGGCCAGTTGAGGTCACTATTTCCAATATGTAGTGATCGCTGCCGAAATTTTGTTCAGTGTTTATCCATGTTGGAGTGCCCGAATTTTTAGCAAAAGTCAGATCGGGAGACGTATCCCTGGAAACACTGTTACCGCAGCGGGTGGGGACTAGTGGATCTGTAAGAAGAGTCAACCCACACTGTTGTGCGGTGAGCCACAGTTTTCTACCTTTAATGTCCTCCTGTGCGTAACCCCAAGCCGGGTGTTGGGCATTAAAGACTCCCGTGAAAATGACGGGGTGATTGCCTGCGAGCTTCAGGGTCGCCTGAAAAAGCGGGCCGAAGCTTGCTTTCCGTAACTTTGGGCTGCTATAGACATTCAGCACAAACAGACTGTGGTCGGGTTTCCTAGGCGGAATTAATTCGACTAGCACGTGTGTGACATTTGTGACTGGGGTATCGTGCTGTACTACCGCAATATTTCGTTTGACAAGAGTCGTGACACCAAGCGTTCGACCCCCCGATGAAAAGGATTGATACCCAGCTAGCTTGCTATTAGTTTGTGTCTCTTGCAGTGCGATTAAGTCCGGTCCGTCCCTATTGTTGAGGAATTGTTGGAGTACAGCTCGTTTGCGGCCAAATCCTCGGCAGTTCCACTGCCAGATGGTGTAATTGGGTTGTGGCGCCATGTTGTTGCTAGTCGGATACCGCTTCAGAAGAAGCGGGTTTGCGAATTTTGTGAGGAAGGAGCCTGCTCTCTGCTTCCTGCTGCCAGCTGCCTAAGTTAATTAATTCCTGCCGGTGTCTGCATAATTCTTCCATGATGGAAGTCATTGTAAGCTGCACTTGAATGAGGGTGCTGTTAGTCTGCGTTTGCGCTTCTTCAATTTTGTGAATGGTGTCGGCTAGTGTTTGGCCTTCGGACAGGGAATCGCCTGCTTTTCGCTTAGGCGGGGGTGCCCGCGTTGATTCAGCATGCATGTCCGCTCCGGCGGAGGTAGAGGGGGTAGGTTTATTGGCGCCATCGGTCGTAGGCGGTGACCCAGCCTGCATTTGTTGCTGTTTTAGAGCGGCATTTTCTTTCTTTAGGTCCTCGACCTCAAGAAGTAATTTTCCTACCAGCACTTTCAGGTCTGCTAGCTCAGAGGGGTTGGAGTTAGATTTCTGGGAGGCTTTATCTGCCCAGCCTACCTTTTGCGTGCCGACGGCGTCCTGGTTCAAACCGGGGTTCCGTGGCTGGTGTGAAGGAGTCCTGGATTTGGAGGCGGACCGGCCTCTCGGTTCCAGTCGTGGAAAGGAGCTGGATCGATGTCTATAATTTGTTCGTCCCCTGCTTTTGGAGCGGCTGCGTCGCTCTTTAGACTACGGCGACTCCTGGCTATGCTGGGTCAGATGTTGGCGTTCCTGTTCCCAGCGGCGTTTGCTGACAATGTATGGAGTGTGGTAGATTTCGCGGCATTTGTTGCTGCCCAGTTCATGGCCCTTACCGCACAAGGCACACTCAGGCTCGCAGCTATGTGTCTCAGGGGGATTGGCCATGCCGCATCCGCGGCAGCGAGCGTTTTTCGGGTCCGGGCAAACGTCTCTGCGATGTCCGAGTTGTCCGCACAAAGAACACACTTCGTATTTTTTTTTGTAGAGGCAGCAGCGAATCATGCCACCACCGAAGCTGATCCAACGGGGAACTCGCTCACCGTTGAAGAGAATGAGGACCGTCTGCGACTGCGCACCCATGCGCCGGACTCCACATATTGGAGGATTCCTTGGATGCTGAAGGTTCGCAAGGATGTCAGCGTCCGATAGATGTTTCGGAACGCCTTGGATCACTCCTTTACCACTGCCATCCGGCGTGGCGACATACGAGGTGATGGCGATCTTGTTCGCGCCGTAGATGAGCTCCTTGATGTTTAAGTAGCGTTCCACTCGTACCGCGGAATGGGTGGCCACCAGTATGGTGTGTTGCTTGAAGTTGAGTAGCATGCAGTCTTCAGATGATTCTGCCAAGGTGAGGCCCGCGGCGTCCCGGATGAGTTGAAAGATGCCGAGTTGGCCACAGCTCTCGAGTATACGGAGGCCGCCCGATGGCCGGAATATCACCTTGGTTAGGCCCTTGGGTAGGCGAGGTAGGTTCGACGCCACCGATTGTCGAGCAAGTCGTCGGCCAAGCTTTTTCGCAGAGGAGTCGGCAGAGTGCCGCATGCTGCCCTGTCCCTGGGCGCGATCGGTTCCATTGTGTGCCGCGGGGTTATTCCTTTGGCGTTCGTGACCGGAGCGTTTCGATTCACCGACGGTGAACCAACCATATTGGTGCGAAACTTCTTCGGGGCTAATGTCAGCCCCACAAGCAGCACGGATTCTGCTAAATTATCAGCCCACGCGGCGCATTCGCCTAATCTGGACGCCTGCTCATGCTTCCCTTGCTGGTAATGAGGCGGCTCATAACCTAGCTCGAGAACTGTCCCGTCGAGCTGGGTCGTGCAGCCCACCCGCCCTATACTCTGGCAAGGACAGGTTGTTTTCTTACAGAGAAATCCTGCAGCACTACAGGCTTGCAAGACTCAGATTCCCCCCAGCAGATAAAACGCTCTCCAAGCAACAGGCCAAAGCCTGGCGTAAACTTCAAACTAACACCTATCCAAATCCCCAATTGTGTAGCTTCTATTCGGAAGGACTCTACTCAAACAAATGCAAAAATTGTGATGCGAAAGCCGATCTAAATCATATGATCTGGAACTGCCCGCAGTCCCTACCAGCGAGTCACTTCATTACCGACTCTGCTCATTGGGAGGCTCGGTTGCTCAGCCCCGACCCGGGGATACAGATCAAGCTCCTCCAGCTGGCTGAAGACGCCGCCGCTGCCCAAGGGATAGCGGCCGCCGTTTAAGCGGGTGGCGACTTCGTGTCGCTCCTCTATATCCGCTGGAAATAAAGTTTCACAACCAACCAACT
>JARKHS020013155.1:0-63802 GCA_030143305.2 Amblyomma americanum | reverse complement strand
GCAGCGCCCTCTCTGGGCGGTTTGGTTTTTGGTTGGAAAACATGAGCCAGCCGTGCATTCCTGCGCTGTATTGCGACGACTGATGTGAGCTGTAACTTCCACGTAACTGACATGTAACTGCAACGCGATTTATCTAAGCTAACCACGTGTTTTGCAACAGCGAGACTTGTACGTAATAAAGGCCGCGACGACATACAAGGCGCAAAAGACGAACCCGTTGATGGGGCCAGTAATGCGCACATCCAGCACGTTTCGAAACGGGTGTTGCTGCTTTATTTCGCGCTTACTGCCTAGTACACTGCTCGGTCGTTCTAGAAGAGTTTTGCCACCGACGCAGGAAAACCGAATGATACATACTAGTATGAACATTCACCATTAATGCTACAATGTGCTTCCTGAACAGCGGGGGCACGGCCGAGCGCAGCCTCGCGTAAATCCGCGCATTCTAACGCTCCCGCGGCCCGTTAGCACGCAAAGCAACGCTCTGCCGTATCAGCACGAGCCGGGATTGAGATAGTACAACGGGTTCTTTAATAATCAGCCAAGTGTGCCCTGAGGCAAAAGGTGTTGTGTTAAGTTGGCAGAAACTCCGGCCCTATCAAGGAAGCGCAAACGTAAACGTCTGTGTGCATTAGGAAAGTGCATCCGATTATACTGTCACACTCGCCCGCGCATAGGCGCACATTCACGCACATTTTCACTTGGTCATTCGGCGCTCCGTTGAGGTAGCAGAGTGCAGGTATTGCCACACATGGTCGTTTTTCAGGCTACAACGTGAAAATGATTCGCTACACCCTGTTTCTAAAAACGGAAATGGGATGTTCTCCTCTTCCATCATACTCTTTCGTTAGCTGACACACGTTTCCGGCCAAAAAACAACACTAAAACAACAAAACAAGCGCACGTGAGCTGCTGAACGCTGCCTTGCGCATGCTTGCTCGAGAGCCCCTTTCCAACCAAAGGTACCGGCGGAGCTTCTCTGTTTGCACGACAGGCGGCGCTCGCTTTTCCGCAAATGGTCCATTAGAAGACCTCTTACCGGCGTAAACTATCACGACTAGTACTTTTCCATAAGCAGTGTCACCATCCTTGGCTTCACCACGATTTTTTCCAATCACCATCAGCCTTCTCTCCGCGGCTCGACCATGCGTACAAAGTTAAACGCATCGCGTGTCATCCATCTGCATTTGCGAAGTCATTCATTACATGCACTACCATAGAATGGAACAATTCACCAGCGCACATGGCCGTTGAATCTAACGCCTCCACATTTCTTGCTCTCATCCGCAGCAACGTTGGCATTTCAAATGTTTGAAGTGTTCGCAATTTTTGAATGATTTCTTTTTTTCCAGTTGCAGTACTTTTGCGATTACTTCTGTTTTTTTCGTGCCTAATACGTACACTGTAGTATTTTTTCATTTCCGTTATGCCTAATTTTTTCTTTAAACCTATAATTTGTATTACATTGTTTTCTATGGCCCGCTTTTTTATTTGGTCTCTGGTGCCTAATTATTTTTCCACGTTATAACTAGCCTGTTTATTCCTTTGCTCATTATTGATGTTCCTTGTACTTGTTTTTACACTGACCCCCCTCCCATGTAATACCCTCGAAGGAGGGCCTTGTAAGGGGTATGCTGAACAAATAAATAAATTAGCTCCACACATCAGCTCTAGAGAATACCTCGTGACGTCACTGTATGTATTCTGACCACTCAGTGATTGGCATCAGGACCAATAAGCGTGACGCACTCCACCCGGCGCGTTACGATCGAGGCAAACGGCACCGACGCCACAAAAACGGGAAACATGGCCCGAACAGCTCCCGCCGCGAAAACTGGGCCTTCCCTCGAGCTGTGTGGGGCTCACTTGAGGACGATGGCAGAGAAAGTATTCCTGGAAGCACTCTTGCCTGAACGGGGGAAAAAGTGACCCCCCCCCCCCTTCACCCACCCCGCGTCTTTTCGGGAGAGATAATGAATCCCTGTTGCAACACCACAGCGCACCACGCAATAGAGCCGGGGCTGATCTCCACACGGCACAGACCGGAGATCCAGAAACGAGACGCTGGGATTGCGACAAGCATTGCGAAACGTGGCCTGTACAATTCGCGACGCCTGTGAGAGAGCCGTAGCTCGGCTTGGGTACCCCGGCATTCCCCAGGAGAATGGGGCGCGGATTTCATTATGCAAGAGATACTACGTAGTGACGAAAATGAAAGGCAATACAAGGAGTGACTGGGTAACTACTGATTGATTAATGAGTGAGTGAGTGAGTGAGTGAGTGAGAGTGGGTGAGTGATAGTGAGTGAGTGGGTGAGAGTGAGTGAGAGAGTGAGTGGTGAGCGTGAGTGAGTGAGAGTGGGTGAGTGTGAGTGAGTGAGAGTGGGTGAGTGTTAGTGAGCGGAGTGAGTGAGAATGAATAAGTGGGTGAGTGTGAGTGAGTGCGTGAGTGAGAGTGTGAGTGAGTGTGAGTGGAGTGAGAGCGAGTGAGAGTGCGTGTGAGTGAGTGAGTGAGAGGGAGAGTGAGCGAGTGAGTGAGCGCGAGTGAGCGAGCGTGAGTGAGTGATTCGATCGCTGAGTCAGTCCATGTGTGGGTGCTGAGCGAAAGTGTGATTAGGCGAGTTATCATTACGTTCGATAACGATCATATGGTCAGTCACAGCAAAGCTGCAAACGACGGGGGCATTGCTCTTTCGAAATCCTTATCGTAAAATGCGCGGGCGGTTTCAACTGCGCCCGCATTGTGCTCGCACCCCCACGCGTTCGGATCCTTTACTGCAAAACTCGTTAACATTTCATACGACATCCCGCTAAAGGCAGCGACCTTTCAAGCCGCCGAGTGTAAACTTTCTGCCGAATGATCACCAAACTCAAATCAAAAATAAACCAACTAAAAAGAAAAGAAACCACCACCACCTCCGGCCTTAGGAAAAAGCAAACGCCTCTCGGGCAAACCGTAAACGCCCGAGTGTCCCACATTTGGCGCGACGGTGACGCACGTAAACCGAAAGGACAACAAAACGCCTCGTGTTACCTGTCCCGGTAAAAGTCAGGTAACTAAGCTCCAGCGACACACACAAGGAAGGCTTAGGTCAACTGCGGAAAAGCGGAGTTTCCAGAATGGAGAGGACCAGCTCTCTAGAGGGTGTTGCCCAGCGTCCAAGGGCGGCGTCCAAGCACGGAATCAGAAAGAGGGGGGGGGGGGGGGCGTTACGACGTAGCTCCGGCCCGTTCCGAGTGGACCTTCGCGGCGTTTCTCTTTTGTCGCGCGTTTGCTTCGTTACGCCGAGCGTACGGAGGCAGTAAAAGGAACGCCGGAACCGTACACGCGTGGCCAGTGATAAAGGATGCAAGCACTGGGCCCAGTAAACGTTGAAGGGCAAAAGATAGCGAAACGGGGTAAAAAAGAAGAAGACCGCGAGGCAGCGGCGACGGAGTAACGCGTTTCCGAGCGGATTATATGCGGGGCGTAAACCCGCCTCCCTTCTTGGCGCTCCGTCGGTAAACGGTCGGTCGCGAGGCGCGCAGTAAAACCTTCGGGGAAGACGGGGGGGGGAAGGAAATAAACGAAACAGGAACCCGTGTATACAACCATCGCGCCTTCAGTGCCAGGCAGGCCGGCTACCGGCGCCCGGCAGGAAATGCCGTGCCGACCTCTGCGATCGCGTTCGTTCGCGGTGGGGTGCATTATTACGCACGCGTGAGAGGAGGAAAGGAAACCAAACGAGGACGGCGGGACAAAAAAACTAGGTGGGAGAGGGGGGGATTCTTAACCACATTCTTAGAAAAAATATAGGAAATGCGATAGCATCTGGAAGTTGGCCCACCCCCAGAAATTCCAAAGGACGCCCAAAGTTTGGAAAGTAGGCCCACCCCAGAAAATGGATTAGGGTACATGATGATTGTGGATTTTTTACGCCGAAAAGGATCTATGGCCAAAGAGCGCCATGCCACGAGGTGTTTTCGACAGCTCAGGTTGGGGTCAAAGACCCATTTTCAAAGCATTTCACCCCAGATAAGCCCAGCACCAGGCCAGGGGAAGCTTGTATTCGCTGTATCACCAGTGGGTACCCGGCGGCACTGGGGAATCGAACCCAGCACTTCCCGCATGTGAGGCGGATGCTCAACCATTTGGCCACCCCTGCGGTACGGATTAGGTCACATTACTGGAGATTAGTGGCTGGATTAAGGTAGATGGAATTAGTATACTGCCATATTATAATCCGATGGAAGGTAGTCGAACTTTCTAGTCCTCAGATTTTTCCAATTTGGCGGTGCTGATGACGTCAGGACCATGTCGACCAATCGAGCGATTTTCGCTAAGGAGAAACCCGGCGGTTTTCGCGAGACGACTACCTGAAATGATATCGCATTAGGAACGACGCCAGCGGACCAACAAGGCAGAGCTCTGCCTCTTTAGGCCACAGGCAAGCGAATGTAAGAAATTTGTTCCAATTTCCTGGGGGAAAAAAATCTGACCGGTGCGACAGGTTTGGCACGCGTTTAGAGAGGGAATATTAACGTGCCGGACAGGCATGACAAAGGTAGACTGCAATCGGTGCTCAAATACCCACGTGGTGTTCTTTCTAAGTGTGGACCTTGCAGTACGCATATAGGAGAAAAAAAAATGTTACGGCACCTGACCAACCATTTTCAAGATTGTGCTTACCGTGGAACACCTGGGAACCTCGGGTGCCGTCATATAAAGAGCCGCCCAGAAACGAACACGGCCTGATGAGCTCAATGCATCTCAGTTTCATGAGAAATAAAAAAAATGATAAAGTACACTCGGGTAAGCAGGAGAACGACCGACAAGGACGACAATCATTTCATTTAGAATTCAAGGACAGTTGTCTCCTTTCCGTTGTTCGCCCTGTCAGTTCGCGCTAAACGAGATGAATACCGTATATGAGGGATAACAGGGGCCACTGCACAAGAAAGATACTTAAAGGGGCTCTGAAAGGGGCTCTAATAAAGTTGCGGTATTCCTGGGATGTTAAAGCACGCCGCTTCACGAATATTGTCCAGGAAGAATTTTTTTAATGCGCTTTGTAGAAACAGAGTTATCTGTACTCAAAATTTGAATTTCAGCGTCTTCGCGCCTTTCCTTCTCCTCTCGTCACTTTTTGCACGCTGGAAGGTAGGCGCTCCTCTCCGCCGGCCCCACCTCCGGGGGAGAGCTTCCTGACCCGCCGGGGCTACGCGGCTTATTGGCCGCGGCCACGGTAGCTGCCTGACGTCCGAAAGAATCTAACCAATGGCCACCTCTCAACATGTATACGTAGATGCGAGCGACGGAGGAGGGTGCGAGCATGAAAAAGTTGCCGGGAAGGGCTCGCCAACTTTCGCGCGTGATTGTGGGTCTCTGCTGCGTGTAGAAGAGTATTATTTGGCTCAGGTGTTCATGACAACGCAATGCAGTGATAGCCGCCGCGGTGGCTGAGTGGTTATGGCACTCGGCTGCCGGCCCTAAAGACGCGGGTTCGATCCCGGCCACGGCGGTCGAATTTCGATGGAGGCGAAATTCTAGAGGCCCGTGTACTGTGCAATGTCAGTGCACGTTGAAGAACCACATGAGGTCAAAATTTCCGGTGCCCTTCACTACAGCGTCTCTCATAGCCTGAGTCGCTTTGGGACGTTAAACCGATATAAACCAAACCAAACCAAACAATGTAGTGATTGAGCAAGTTGATGTCCTCTCCTCGGAGGGTGTTTCAGAGCGCCTTTAACAATGACGGCCTGTAGGTATAAAAGGGACCAGTGTACAAGAAAGATACTATGTAGTATCATGTGTTCGACTCCCTCCTAGCCTCAAGTTGTGCACATGTATTGTCATTTGCTTTTCTGTGTTGTTGTCGTTGCGCCGCCGTTTTCTCAGTCATGCACTAACTCACCCCACAGGCCGTCATCCTAGAGATGAATGCCGTATTTACTCGATTCTAATGCGCACTTTTTTATTTTTATACAAAAGCTCGTATAAAAAATGACATGCGCGTTAGAATCGAGTACGAAAATGTAAATACGTCAGCAACACCCTACTGGCATCGACATCACAAAAAACTGGTGCTCGACGCAATCCACTCACACACAAATTCAAAAAGCACGAGGTGCGCATTAAAAAAAATAAAGTTAGGGTTAGAAACCCGATTGTTCCGCCCTCTTCATTCCACGTCGGACTGAAAAAAACGAAGCTGAGTTGCCCGGCTGCTCAGTCGATGTTGGGCGGCGTTCATTTCATGCCCCAGATCACCCCGAAACATCGGGGATGGACGACGACCTCGGGGGGGGGTGGGGGGCATTGAACTTGAAACAGTCGTTACTCCACTTCTGTTTAATTTAATTTTATCAACAGGCAATAAAACAAGGACGCACCTAAAGCGATGCGCTGCTCACTGCGGCGGCGGTTTACGGCTCTTTCGTTTTCTGAACGCCGACGCTCTGTGAACGACACGCTTTTTTTTTCTTCCTTATTCGTACTCATTTTCTGTTTTTCTTTCAGAATACATCTCCGGCCGCCAGTTTCTTTACATAAACGCAGTGTTGCTCGGTGCCTCCTATCATCTCCCGCAATTCCCTCACCGTTTCCATGCCCGTGTTTACGCAAACTTTTATTGTGTGTGTCTTTCAGCATTTTTTTCTGGCCTGCAAGCTTGCTTCATGACGCAGCTGGCTTTTCCTCCACAGTTTAAACGACTCATTATTCTTGTTCCTCCTCGCTCGACCATCGCTTTTCCCACTTATCTCCTCTATCTCTTTCTCCCCTCTGTCTCCATCCCTCGTCTATTCAGCCTTCGGCTACCAGCGACCCTTTATTCCCATTCTGCGGGGCCGCGCCACCGCCCCCGCAATCGATGCGGCAAAAGAGCACAGATGTGCCTCCGTTCTCCGGCGGTATAATAAACAAGGAGAAGAGATACAAATTCCGCCGCAGGGGGGCAGCACAGGGCAGAAATTGGGAGCTAAAAGGGTGCAGCGCTGGGGAAGCCCTGCTCAATGTTCGGAAAGAATTCGGTCCGCGGCAAGTAGGAGCACGTGGTTCTGTCGCCAAAAGTCTAGTACTCTAAGTGCTCAAACTACGGGCATGTACAGTCGGGGCCAAAAGTCTCTAGACCGCGTGTTTCTCAAACGAAGCCGTTATTATCCGGCGGCTGAAGATCACACTTGTGGAGACTAGAGAACAAAGTATTTTGCCTTTCACCTCCACAGGTGTGGTTGCCAGCCGCCGGCTAACAGCAGAGCTATCGGCTCCGTTTGAAGAAACACGTGGTCGAGAGACTTTTGGCGCCGACTGTACAGTCTTTGTCGAAAGTATACAGCCCAAGGGGTCCGCCTCTGAGCCCTGCAGCGCGCCTCCCCTTGAATACTCAGGGACATTAATCCCAGGAAGGCGGGAGGAACTTGAGTCCTGAACCTTCCCAAGCTTAGGACTATCAAATGTTAATAAGAGCCCCGCTAAACGGCTTGAAAAGCAAACCCTTTGGGCCGTATATTTTCGACAAAGACTGTACGCCTGACTTCAGCATTTAGCACGATGCGTTTGGTGGAAAACTTCGGTGCTCTTAGGACTGTTACCCAGAAGAATTAAAGCGACTCCAACAGTTGCCGTCAGAGACCACAGGTGGCGCCTCCGTCTCCTTGCTTCCGAAATCTCAAGAAACAATTGAGCATACTTTAGTTAGAATGCGGCTGCATCCATTCAGATGTCAAAGCAGGCAAACTCGGTATCCCCGAGGCCCTAGAGGGTCCAGAGATAACGAAACGTTAGTAAAAAACTGTTCGAAGGTTGGTGGCGGAAAAGCAGGGAAGTTATCTAAATTCATTTCAGGATTAAAAACTGGTACAGCGCCGAAGTCATCAGAACGAGTATTTAAAAGGTGGCGAATATGTAGATAGCACGTTCAAGCTTTACAGGTTGGTTAGACAAGAATAAAAAAAAATGCCAGGCATGGCGGCATCCGCCGCCACCCCGTTCGAAAGGGGACCGTCCGTCCGTCCATCCACCCATCAATTCCAACAAAGGACGCCGTAGGAGACACTCGGATACGCTGTTGGACTCGAATGGAAACCCAGTGGCAAACGCCGGAGCTGCCTTCGACGACTGTGCACGGTTTTCACTCACAGAGTGGGCGGCATCCCTAAGCAGAAAAATCGGGAGACGCTCCACGTTGTCCCGCGGGAAAACGCGCGGTTAGGGGCTGCAAGGAAGTCTCTTCTCCCCCGGGAGTGTCGCAGAGCGCATTACGGGATGACCCCCCCCCCCCCCCCCCTCGCTCTTTACCTTCGTACTCGTAACAGTGTTCTTTCTGTGCCCAGCTCCCTAAACGTATAATAAGAAAAGGAAGATTGCGTACCGTTTATCTCTCGTCTTATTCTAAACGCTACATGCTGTTCCCTTTCAGTCTTCTCGTTCCTGTCCTTCTTTCCCCCTTTTGCTTACACAAGTGCGGCAACATCGAATAGACGCATTCAGTTTAATTACAGCGACGCACGTCCTATTCGTTCCCGGGGATTGCGGTGGCTGCGCCATTCTTCTGTCGCTGCCAAGGCTTCCGGCGAACAGAGGCTAGTTTAAAAGGTTGTCCCGAGAATACCCTGTCAGTTATTTATCAGGGCGCCACCTTTTTTTTTTTCGCTTTTCGTGAACGTTGCGCAGGAGTTTACAGGACTCCAAAATCTACCCGGACGGCAGCTGGCATCGGTACAAGTTAACTGCCTCCTTTTACAGCTCTTCTTTATTTAGTGCGTATCGAGGAGGGCTACATGCGCAGGGCCTTTAATGGTGCTATACACTGTCGTGCTTGTTTTCCCGGTGGTAAAGAACCCGGTCATGACCGTTTAGCACCGAGTGACTGTGTTTTAACTGCAACGGCTTCCCTCGCGTTCGGTTTAAGCTCTAGTCTGCGTTAAGCGAATGATGGGAAGGAGCTAGCTTCCAGCAGTTCCCAAACGCAGAGCGAGCAACATTTCTAATTCATTACCTGGCACGCTAAACGCCGAGAGAAATGACCCAGCCTCAACGGGATGTGCAGATTTCAGACCTACCTTTAGCTGCTTTTGTTGGCGAGCGGACGGCTAACCGTACTGTCCTGAAAAGTCATTCGATTCTAAACACGGGAAGAAACACGCTTCGAGTTGTCTGCAGCGAACGTTTCGCTGTGTGCTCGCTGAAAGCTGTCCCGTCTATGCAGTAGCCGGAGTACGAGCGCTAGACTCAAGTCGTGATGCTTTGCTTCCGTCCTTGTACCCGATCGGCGCGACTAATCGAATTTTCGAGAAAGCGGTGCGACGCATTTAGCCTAGAATAAAACCCAGCTGCCCTGCGGGCTTGCCATAAAACGGGTTCGCTTCCAGATCTTGAAGTTCACGGGTAGTAGTCGTAGTAGTAGTAGTAGTAGTAGTAGTAGTAGTAGTAGTAGTAGTAGTAGTAGTAGGAGGAGGAGGAGGAGGAGGAGGAGGAGCGGGAGGAGTGAGTGAGTGTGAGTGAGTGCGAATTAGTGTGAGTTAGCGTGGTTGAGTGAGTTTGGGTGGTTGAGTGAGTGTCAGTGTGTGTCAGAGACTAGATGAGCTAGTGTCAGTGGTGGTGGTGAAACCATTTATTGGACTATTGCAGAGAGGTTGCGTGGGGAGCAATCCCTATAGTGGGCCGCTCCCCTTACAGTACTAGGTGGAGTCCCTTATACCGGTCCTTGATACCGGTTGGAATTAAGGCGCAAGAAAGTGTGTGTGCGTGTGTGTGTGTGTGTGTGTGTGTGTGTGTGTGTGTGTGTGTGTGTGTGTGTGTGTGTGTGTGTGTGTGTGTGTGTGTGTGTGTGTGTGTGTGTGTGTGTGTGTGTGTGTGTGCGCGCGTGCGCTTTCCAAACATGTAATATTACAGCCGCTACCATGCAGCGCACGCAAATGCTTCCACTGAGTTTTAAATTCAACGACCGGGTGGAGGACGACACATAGAGATAACAGCCCACGCAAAACCAGGGATTCAGAGGAACTCCGATCAACTTTTGAGCACACCATTAGGAGGACATTTCGCTCGATATCCATTAGTCGCCAGCGGTGGGTGTCACTTAGTGACAGTTCCTCCCGCAAGCCAACAAGCCTAGGCGGACGTAAGAGCCTACACACCACCTCCCCCCCCCCCCCCCACCCCCGGGCCATTTCTAAATGGAGATCTCCGCATCGATCCATATCTCTTCGACAGAGCGCCAAAGAAAATGGAGATGCAGACACAGACCTCCATCGCAGCAATAACCATGGGGGAAAATTTTCGAAGCCAGAAACGGTGGGGGAGAGAGAAACAGGCAAACTGCGGGCACAATGCTTCCAGAAAGGAAACGGAAAAGCCAGGATGAACAGCACGAGAGAGAGGCTCGACTGTGTGGCGGTGCAAAGACGAGCCTCCTCCTTCCTAAGTAAGACGAATGCGGGCCCGCCTGAAACAAGGGCGCACGGGGGAGTTCATAACGCCGCCGCCGCTGCAAAGCACGCGCCATCAACACCCATCCTCCATTACCGAGCGCCTCCTCGGAATACGATTCCTCGCTGACGCTCCAAACCCCCGATCAGTGCCTCAGTTCGGTGCTGTGGTGCCAAGTAGGCAAGATCTCGGAATTGCTCGAATTTATATTGAGCCCCGGTAGGAAGCTACGGAGTCTCCTGAGAACGGGTCGGCGAAATTCCTGCCCACGTGAAAAACATTAAAGATTGCCGCCTCGGACATTTTAGAGCCCGAGACAAAACCGGGAACATGAAAGGTCCACCGCAAACTTCCCTTGATAACGCCTCCTGCGTTTGTGCGGGCAGACGCAGCGGTGGACGGGTGGCTACACACTAAACAATTTTATCACCCTTTAGGGTGTAAATCAGCTGCCCCCAGACGAACACCCTTTTCCAATTGTTTGGTGCTAAAAAAGGGTGCACTTAATGATACTTTACAGGATGTAATGGTTGCACCCTCATTAAAGGGCACTATTTTTCCATAACACCTCTACGAATGCATGTTGGAAGGGTGCTCCACGTTGATTCACCCATGAAGCAAAAGCCTTGGACTCTTGCGCACCCTCTAAACTTTCATGCTGTGCACCCTTCCTGAAGGATGCTGATCTGTGCACCCTTTTTAGCAAAAGGGTGTTCGTCTGGGGACAGCTGATTTGCACCCTTAAGGGTGAGAATTTGTTTACTGTGTACGCGGTTCGGCTGCCCAGAGCAAGGTCGCGGGATCGAATCCCGGCCGCGATTTCCACGAAAGCGGAAGGCAGAAACGGCCGTGTGCTGTGCCATGCCAGTTGCATGTTGAAGAACCCCATGAACTCCCTTTCTAATCGCATGTAGGCTCAGTCATGTTTAGAGTGTAGCATGCGCACGGTAGCGAGAAACATGAAGCCACGCATCAGTCCCAACAACAACGTCGCCCCATCACAAGCAAGCAGCACTGCACACAAGTGCGCTGGCATCGCCCAGTGCCGAATATCCTTCCCAATTCGGGCCGATGAACATCGAAGACGACCACGGACAGAAACGAGCGAAGAAAAAAAAGGTAAGAAAGAACCAGGCGGCTCGCAGAAAATAAAAAAGGAAGGAGTCTACGAACTCATAAACGTCCCCCGTGTTCTTCCCGTACATTACTTTTTCTCCCACGTGAAGAAAAGCAGCCAGGCGCGAACGGCCGAGAATTCCCATTCGCGAAGCCTTCATATCACGCGGGCGACGGCGAACGCGCCATTTTATAGCGCACGCGTCGGATTGCGACGAGCCGTCCATTAGCAAAAGGAGAAAGTACGCCAAGGAGGGAGTTATTGCGAGGACGCATAAAGACCCGGGGTCCCAACGGTGCCTTTGCCTTGCGTAGAACCTGAATGCGTACTTTTTGCCCGGCCCTCACAACATTTCCACTCTATATCCTCCTCCGTTTGCGCTACCTACCTCCGTAAGCGCGGGACTGCCAACCGAGCCTAATCAAACCGCGACTGCGTACCGCGCCCCGCCACTGCGCACGCGCTGATTGGTCCCGACGCGGCGGGCACGCGCGCTGTTGACGGACAGGTGGCGCCACCTCGCGCCCTCGGAGCACTCTGAGCATGCGCAGTGGCTGCTCTCTGTGCGCGGTAAGCACAAGCGTTACGCGCGGCGCTAGAAAGAAACGAGATTCGCTACCGTAGGGCATCACTGCGAGCGCGCTGATTGGTCCCTACCGGGCAGGCGCGCACGCAGCTTACGGGCAAGTGGCGCCATCTGGCGCGACCTCAGGGCGTTCTGCGTATGCGCCGTGGCGAATCGCGGAAGCGGCTCACGGTAACGGATCGCGCGATGCTATAACTCTCCAGTATCTTATGAGCGGTTGACGAGGCGGCAATGCCCGATTTGCATTAGGCCACGGCCACAAGTCAGCTATCTTCCCACGTGACTCATCAAAAAGGGACGGGTAGCTAGCATAGGACCAAAGCGACTCCGCCTCGATTCGACGGACAACGCCGGCAACGTGAACTGTAGAGGCATTTTGCGGCCAGAATCCTGAGGCCGTTATCGTAGTCGGGCGACGCGTTTAAACGCGTGAAGTTCGGGCTTGAAACCTATAGTGAGTGTTCTCCAAAAGCTTGTAGTCCAGCGAAGCGATGACGTCACACCAACTACGCAGCAATGAAACGTCGATCTCGTTTCGACAAATATTACCCGTGAGCCAGAGCTCGAGAAAAGCAAACTTAGCGCCGGGCAACACGAATGTAAAACAGAGCTCCGAGCTGATTAAAACCAAAACGAAACACTGTCGTCCCGTGATTCGTTCTAAACAAAAGGTAGGAAAGATAAGCGTCTAAATTTGAGCCCCCCCCCCCCCTTATAATGAACCAGGAATGCCGGGATCAAATCCTCGATTGGTCGTTCCCTTCCCACTAGGCTCGTTGAAGTAGCCTCGGCATAAGAAAATCCGCCTCGGGTTAAAAGACAGCGGCCAAAGAAAAGCTCCGGAAAAAGCACCAGCTAGCCGAAGAAGAGCACTCTGCAAGATAAACAGGGCGGCTTCAACAATTACGCCATTATCGCTCTCCCGGGGAGCCGCGGAAAATGAACGCGGCGCGGCCTTATCGGTTAAGCCTCTCTTCAACGCCCCGCACAATAACATTCCACCCAGGCGCCGCCGCCGCGGTTTAAAACGGGCCACGAAAAAGTAATTACCCATTTCCGGGGAATCAGCTGAGCGGCACGCTGAAACCGTCTAGCGGTTGATGATGGGTGCGCTTAGCAACGCTTAATTTGCGGAAAGCGCAACATTCATAGGGCTATACGAACGAACCAACGCGAAAAAAAAATTCTGCAAATGTGACGCGCAATCAATAGACGGATACATTAGGCCGCCGCGGTGGCTCAGTGGTTATGCGTTCGGCTGCTGACCCGAAAGACGCGGGTTCGATCCCGGCCAAGGCGGTCGAATTTCGATGGAGGCGAAATTCTAGAGGCCCGTGTACTGTGCGACGTCAGTGCACGTTAAAGAACCCCATGTGGTCGAAATTTTCGGAGTCCTTCACTGCGGCGTCCCTCACAGCCTGAGTCGCTTTGGGACGTAAAACACCCTGAATCAAATCAAATCAGACGGATACAATTTGAGTCTGCAGTGAAACTCCGCGCACATCCAGGACCGCCGCACAGAATTCTTCCTCGACAGAAAATATTCCCTAGTTCAAACTTTTCTCGTTACTTTAAACAAGAAAATATATCCCAAGAAAAAGAAACATAAGCTCTACCATTTTGACACCTGTATCATTCAGTAAAGTAACACATTAAAACCCCTATTTCGTTTATTGTTGTGACTGCCTAGCGGAGTAATACAGGGCGCCACGGACCATGGCCCAGTATTAACTGCTTTCTTCTCAAGTTCTATTCTACTGTAGCCGGAAAACAGTACGTGCGATCCACGTCAATAACCTTATGACATCGTTTCTTTTATTTTTTTTTTGTCGTAGAGGTAGTATAAGCCCGAGGTGACAAAACAAAAATATTTCACCAAAATACACGCAGAGGATGTGTTTACTTCTAATAGATGCCGCGCCCGGGCTTCAGCTAGAACACTTCACCCCTATTTAGGCTTGTATCCATGCGATGCAGCGGCCTCCGTGACGAGGTATACGCGGCTGGGGCTGATTCCGGCTCTCATGTTAGAGCTCCCATATAAGCGTATATGTGTTTAGAGCGTACAGACAGCTCTATGCACTGAAGACAGCAATCAAGGGGTCACAGAAGCCTGTAGCATACGCCGCAACCAATAAACCGCCATGCTCGCCCGCTTTCCAGCGAGAATATCTTCCGCGAGGCGCGGGAGATGGCGCTCCGTACAATATGCTCCTTGCGGTGATGTACACCATGCATGGCTGGCCAAGGCGAGTGATGGAGTGCGCGGTCTCGTGAGGTGTGACGTCGGGGCCTTTTTCAGAAGTCTTTATTTTAAGCGATTATTCGATAGCTCAGCGGCGTCTTCATATACTTCTCGTTTATACCGCCGCTTTGGAACGAGAACGCAGTAGAGTGCCACCACACGCATGGTGTCCCGAATGGCGCACGACTCCACGGACAGTATAACACAACGGTAGAGTTTTGACCGCATTCTATTTTTGTTCCATCTTCATCCGTGGCTGAAGCCCGGGACGGTGGGCGTGTGCAGTCGCTTTAGATAGTCACAATAGAAAAAAAATTAAGCAGGCAGTTAAGATAACTTACGTGCGGTAATGCGAAAGCATTTGTGCTTGCATTACGGCGCCATCTGCTGGTCCAGCGACGTACATTGCGAGGGGAGTTTTCAGTGGGTGCCGCATGATGGCGCTACAACACGCCAAGCAAGAAGTAAATTTACCGGAAACATACTTTTGTACTCGGTTAATTTCGACATCTGTAATTAATATGCTCATAATTAATCATTTAGGATTGTAGGACAACTCTGCATTCACTAGACGCACCTAAATGGAATCATCAGAGCAACGCCAGTGCAAACCGAGAAATAGAACACAGGCAGAGACAGTCACTAAAAAAGGCAGCTTAAAGGCAGTTTAAGAGTGAGCCATAATTAGCCCTGTATCAAAGTAAATCCAGGAGAATTCGTTCGAAATATTATACTAGGTCTCCAAGTTTGCGCGAACCTCGTCAGAATGAAGACTAGACAAGACTGGAACGCTCTCTTCGAACATGGCTGGCTTTGAAAAAAAAAAACTATACAAAGAGGTCAGTTGGGAATATCTGCGAGGCAACCGATGAGGACAAAAAAAAAGCGAGAACGGCGGGCAACGTGGTTCGGGGAACGGGTGCTCCGCGAGGGATGCACGTTAATTATTGCGAGGGCGCCCGCCCGCGAGCAGCGATAGCGCTCAGTGGCCTGCTTGCTTGTTCCCTATTTTTTCTTTTTCTTTTTTTTCTTTCGCGGAGGCAGTTAAAATCGCGATTAAAGTTTCGATCCGCCAGAAGAAAACCCCGGGAAGAGTGAAGCGAGCGCTCGACGACGGCACACGCGCTGCGGAGATTGGGGGAGGGGGCGAGCACGGGGCGAAATGAATACAAGGGCACCGCGCCATCTTTACGGCGTCGTCGCGGAAACAAAAGAGAGCACAAAACGGCGCTCACCGCTAATTACCAACGACGAGGCTGAACCCGCGGAGGAAAAAAGAAAATGCGGGTCAAAAGGGTTTCCGATGGAGTTAACAAGGCGCGGCGAGGACACGGCTGACTGCCTGCCAGCCGTCACCGGTGTTGATAATGAAAATCGCGTTGCTGCCATTTGATCGCGTGTACACGCGGGGCCTTATACAATGGTCTCGCATTGTTGCGCTTTTGGAAACCTTCGACGACACAGTAACGGGGAAACAGCGTTGCGCGTTCGTGTTCGTTGTTGCTTCCCGTTGTCGCGTCGATGTTTTCCGAAGCGCAACAAATCTAGGCCATGATTATAACCATCTGGCCTTAATTCAAACACCATCAAGGCCTTGTCCCTTACAAGAACGTTCTTTAGACAGTCTATAGACTGTCCACAGACTTGTCTATAAAGTCTATAGACTCTCCTTACTGAAACCAAGATTCTGGATCCTTGGAGTAAACCTTCCGCGCGGAGGACAGCTGTAAAGGCACGTTTCACGTTCTTGAAGGACTCAGGACTGAGTGAAAGGTTGTGAACTATCATTGTGTGCCCTGTGTACCCTGGAAGTCATGGCCAACGGACACGTGGAAAAGTGATCTCCCTTTCCTCTCCCCTTTCTATCTCTCCCTGCGTTCCCCTTCCCACGTGTAGGGTATAGTATTCCGGGCGTCGCCTACTTAACCGCCCTGCCTTTCCCTTCGTCTCTCTCTCTATAGTCTCTCTATAGACGAAGCCTAGAGAACAGTCTATAGGAAATACAAATCCTACAATCAGTCTATAACAATCTCTAGATCTATGATGGCCGTACACTTTTAGTAGACTTTTGTCTACATAGTCTACAGGCTATGAATAGACAAAAAGATATATCTACAGGAAGGCAATGGAGTCTATAATATGTCTATAGACCATTTTTATAAGGCGGCCAGCACCGCGCACGACCAAGGGTAACATAATAGAGACCTGGTTGGGCAAGGCCCTCCGCCCCTGGCGCTGGACCCGTCAAAGATCAAAGTTCTGGGCTGCACACATACATCGGGTCTTTGCTAGTGACGCGGCGCTTTCGCGCTAAAGCATAAATTTCGCCCAACAAAAACTCACCCCAAGTACGGGGCTTCACGAGAGAACAAGTAGTACTATACGGACCGATGTTCGCCTCAACGGCAGATTCTTAAGCCTCGCCTACGTCCCTAAAGTAGTGGAGGCTTTGGAGACCTCCCACTCGGTCACAGCGCGCGTATTCTAAGCGCACAATTTCGCCACGCAGATGCTCACAAAAGTTTCCGGAAAACTGAAATCACGAAAAAGCTGGATTTCTTCGCTACCTAGCGGCGCGACGAGCCAGTAGGCGGCGCACACATTGTGCAGGTCGAGCACAGGAGGTGCAAAGTCAAAAGGATTTCTCCCTTTCACTCCCTTGCAAAGTTGGCTACACGCTTGTATACTGCCGAGCAATTAGGCTTTTATAATTTTTTTGCATCGCGAAGACTCTTCAACGCACCTATCTATGCATATCTGTTTCTTCTCCACCACGTTAAAGCCGCCAGAGAAACAGTTTGGCCCTCCCCAAGCACAACGCCGCCGCCTTCGCGACTCGCAGCTCTGTTGGGCGTCCCCCGTGCAGCCACCAACACGCGCCATCGTCAACAACGTATCGCCCGAAACTTTCCGCGCAACTCCCGAAACGCGCTCGTCAGCCGACGCGCCACGCAATGAGAGGGAAAGGGGAAGGTGACAAGAAGAGAAAGCGCGTTGGTAAGGATCGCGTCGGGCGCTGTTTACACGCGCCCCGAAGGCTAGCGATGAAAGCTTTTCGAACCCTGTTTTTACAGAGACGGGAGAGCGCGTAAAACCACGCCCCCCGCCTCCCACACACAGATCAACGTTTGCGTTCGACGCCGGTTTTGCCGCGATGGTGGGCGAGGCGAACGTAAATCGAATATGCCGTGTTCGCCCGCATATAACTCCGCCTCTTCGATCCTTCCTTTTTCTTTGACAAGACAGGAACATGGCGCGCACAGCGAGTACAGCAGGCCTCCCTACACGCGGACTGACATTTTCCAGTCGAGCACATTTTCCCGATACCGAATAATTCTGTCACTTATCTTGTTACCGCCGGTGATGATAAAGATGTTTTCTCTTTCTTTAATTTTTCTTGATTTCCTTCTTCCTTTCTCTCCTTCGTTCTTTCTTTTTCTTTGATGCCTTCTTTCATTCCTTCCTTGATTACTTGTTTGTTTGTTTTTGTTTGTTTGCTTGTTTGTTTGAGATTCCGCATATATTTTTTACTGCAGGTGTAGCGCTTCGACCTCACGCTATGATGACACGGCCTTTTATATTTACTTCCGAGGACACAGAAAGGAACGGCGTCTGTTCCTGCGCAAATCAGCGCCAAGTCGACTTATGATTATTCTTATTGACAACAACATACGCAAAGATAAAAGACGAACGCACAAGAGACGGAGTTGACGATCCCGAGAGCTCGTCCCGTCAATTTCGTCTCCCGATTGTGCGTCCTTTATGTTTTGCTAATGTTGTTGCTACCAGCGCAGGCCATGAACCAA
Organism: Amblyomma americanum; assembly: GCA_030143305.2. NCBI lineage: Eukaryota > Metazoa > Arthropoda > Arachnida > Ixodida > Ixodidae > Amblyomma > Amblyomma americanum. The sequence continues at coordinate 45,638 of JARKHS020013155.1, read as the reverse complement.
CTCGCCCACCAAGTACTGCCAAGCTCAACATGAAAACAACAGGCTCGTTTACACGAACCCGAATATACCGTGTTTGTCCGCATATAACTCCGCCTCTTCGATCCTTCCTTTTTTCTTTGACAAGATATAGGAACATGGCGCACAGCAAGTACAGCGGGCCTCCCTACACGCGGACTAACAGGGGTCCCGCAGACTCGAGCCCCCACGCGTTTACACGAATTCGACATCAGTGGGTGAAGCCAGTCGGGGCAAAGGCGGAACGAGGTTTACGTACAACTGCAGAGGAGGCCCAGTGCTTCGAGAATCCGCCTCAAACGCAGGAGGTCCGAGGTTCAAACCCCAGTGCCGTCGGGGGCCCAAAGTTGGTACAATGTGTACAAGCTTTCCTATCGCCCGCTGCTCGGCTGCTCTGGCGCGAGATACTTGGAAAATGTATCCTTGAGCCGTTTTCCAAACATGAGTTGACGAGTACTCCTTTATTACACTCTAAACACGAATACACCCACATGAGAGTAAAAAAAAAAGGAGTAGTCGGTCCTGTAACACACTTTCTCTAGACGACAGCATACTCCCTTTTTTATTCCTTCAAGCTTACAGTGTACCTGGAGTTGGGGACAAGCGCTTTTTAGTTCCCGTTGGCAGCCACCACGTGACGCACGGCCTAGAACATTCAAAAACAGCGCGTTGACGTCATCCGTGACGCAAGACAAAGAGAGCGACCGAGTGGCTGCAGAACAGAAAGTGATAGGCCGCTACAGGCTTAGCGGTAACGGCTACATGCCGTCTCGAATTCCTGGTAATGGTGCCGTGGCGCTCATTGGCACGCCGGTTTTTTTTTTCTCCATATTTTCCCATACTTTCTATTCCTCCAAGAACTCGGCGCCGTGGTACCAAATCGCCCACCATACGCGGGTAAACACGGTACGGGCTGAGGCCAACCGACGACCGCTCCTCAAACTGCCTCGTCGTCGAGTTCGCCGGAACGCCCCGAGGCATTTTCGCCGCACGCACGCGCTTTCTAGGGCGCTAATTACTCGACACTTTTCCGACCTCTTCCACCCCCCCCCCCCCCCCCCCCCACGCCCAGTGCTACACGCAGAGCACAGCACTGCGCGGTCGAAAGTGAGGCTTTCAACGCGCGGCGTCTGCAATATACGTCTTCGGCTCCAGCGAAGAACTGTCCCCGGAGCAAAAAGATAAAACACAAAAAAGGGGGGGTGGGGGTAAAGAGGGAACAGCGTTGCCGCCGAATATCGAGCTGCGCGAGGCGTACTCTTAGAGCGGCCTGAAACCCCGCCACCTGCGCGAAGTGTTCTCCGCAGAGGAGATGTCGCACCCGGAGGCAAATGAAATTGGGAATGGGGAGATGAGGGAAATAGGGAAGGAGAGATGGGGAAATGGGGAAGGAAAAGAGCGCTGAGGAGCACTTCTATACGTGTTCCTCTGCCCGCGCGCGGATTGCGCCTTCTTCCCGGAGACGCGCGACTCGGCGGACTCGAATCTAGCTTAGACGGCCCAGTTATGAAACGCCGGGGCTTCCTTTAATGGCGCGCGCTGCTCGTGCTTGTAGGGAATGTCAGGGTGCGCGCCAGGCATGCTCATTTTTCTCTGGCAGTGAGCTCAGGACGCGAAACGCGTACAACGCGCGCACAAGAACGGGCACAATGGCGAAACGGACAGGGGGACGAGGCACAGCTGGCCCTTACCAAAACTTCTTTAGACAGCCTACAGACTGTCCATAGACTTATGTCTATAAAGTCTATAGACTCTCTATGACTAAACCTAGAGAACAGTCTACAGGCAATACAAATCCGATAGACAGTCAATAGACGATCTACAGATTTATGCCTACACATTTTTAGAAGACAATAAACAATCTATAGACTATGAGTAGACAAAAAGAAATACAGGAAGGCAAAGAAGTCTATAACAAGTCTATAGACTGTCTATAGAACATTTTTTATAAGGGGGGACGCGAAGGAAGGCGATGAGAAACAGCACGAGGACGCGATACAGAAACACGCTGCTTTAATAGTACCGGCCCCTCCAAGAGTGACTGATTAATTCGTCCCCGAGTTGACGGGAGGCGTCATTTACAAATAACCAACTACACACTCACCGAAAGGGACAGTAGGGGCATTTAGAATATGGTGACCCTGTCAGTAAGGGGCACTCAGAAATAGCGAGGCGGCAGTGCGCAGGCGCAGGACAATAACAGGAAGGGGAGGGGGGGGGGGGGGGGGTATTGTCCCGGGCCCACGCACTGGCGCCCCGCTGTTCCTCTATGCCCTTAACCGATAGGGTATCTAAAACTCTCTAGTAACAAAAGCTAACGAAATTCGTAACCCAGGTGAAAGCGCGTTAGCAAATCGCGGTTCATTTCGTCGCTTAGACACAACTACTCCAGTCTCTCGGGGCAGGAAAAACACGGCTCAAAGGTGCGCTTTTCAAACTCAGAATAACAACACACGTTTTTTTTTTCTCGCTTTCATTACGGTACTGCTGTCGGCACTTAATTCCAACGGCCTTTGTTCTTCAGACCGCAGTGATTATAAGTAAAAATAAATATAAAATGAGCAAGTAAGCGAGAATCGCTGCGAGTGTCGGGATCGAGTGAATAAAATGAGAAGTGAACGACTGTGCGTAAGTACAACTTAAGCTTAGCCTCCCCCCACCCCCCACCCATAATAGGCGAAAAATTTATTTCCTGAAATTTATTGTATCCCCTTGTACGCCCCGTTTTTCATGTTGTCCCGAACTTGAATTGCTGAAATCAACAGGGTAATACCCTTTAAAAAATTGTTTCCTGAACCACAGCGGTTGTGCATTACGGGAAACACTCGAACAATTAGAGTTTTTTCACCGCTGCGGTTTTCTCCCCAGATACTCATTTGAGGAACAGATTTATTAGCGACTATTTCATCTAGTTTGACCCCGTAATTTTTTGCCATCCTAAAACCATAGTGCATGTCAAGAAATTCTTTGTTTTTTTTTACAAATTTATGAATTTTAAATGTTTTGTATGAAATTTTCTTCTCACTCTAGATATGTCAACCGACACTGCATCGCAAAAATTCAACAAGAAAATTAGTGCCCAGCGAAAAAAAATTCTCACAATGTCGTGGCCAGTAGCAGCCCGCCAGTAGGAACGCAATCAATGTTAAACCAGCGTTCGGCCTACTTCTTAATGGGCAACTGAATATGTTTTAGAAATCGACGAGCTTATATTGGTCGAATGTGTGAAACTTGCAGGTAAAGCATGCGAAGTCCTTTTGAGCCAGCATCTGAAATGGTGAAGTAATCGCCGATTGAAATCGCGACGACCTTCAAAATTCTCCGCAGCGCACAACGCCAAGTGCGGGGCGCATGATGACGTCATCGAAGGTATCGGTATATTTCCAACGCATAGACGCCTGCTCTCGAGGAAAGAAAAAACAACCCCACCAAAAGCAAAGCTCGTCGAGCGTTGTTTGACAGCATCCAACCAGGCACTGCAAGGTGTGGCTGACGGCAGCACTAATTAGAAACCATAACTTCAGTCATGTCACACCAAACTTCTCCGCACTACTCCGGTGCTTTGGGGAGAAGCGCCGAATTCAATCGTCGATTACATTTGCTATGTTAATTTCTAGCGCAAAAACACTTCGCATACTTTACCTACAGCCTATGTAGATTTGAATCCTTGAATATCGCGAAATTCTCAAAAAGTGGTGTAGTTGCCCTTTAACTCCGCAGCATTTTCACAACACTGAGAGGAAAAACATATACTATAAAACCATTTTCTTGAGATACACGGGGAAATTTCGTGACCAGATTGTCGTAAAATTGTTTATAGTACGCGCAGAAAAATTCCCGAAAACGCATCAAGAAATAAACGAAAAAGTTCATTGAAAGCCGCTTTTCCCTTAACGAAGCAGAGACTAAGCGCGCACTATCCGTCACTACAACAGAAAAAAAAAATACTCGATCTGCTCAAATCAAGCAACACAACCCATCGCGATAAGCCCTGCCTCTCCCTCTCACCTCATCCTCTCCTTTCACCCCCCCCCCCCCCCCTCCTTCAGACTAGTCCGCAGCGAAGAGAAACCGCTTCATTCGGCGGCGAACTTGGCAGGCCCCCGGGATTGGCGTCGATGTTCACCCTCTGACATGTGCCCCGAATCAATGAGCCCTATCCGTCCCCTCTATGCGGCACACAGAAAAACTTCGTCGCACGGGCCGGCGGGACCATCCCCCCCCCCCCCCCTTCTTTTTCTCCGTGCACACGGTGGGCCCTTTCCGACAAAAAAAAAAGAGCCGCTGATTGCTCTATGTCACCACATGCGCAAGAAAGAGCCTCCGCGATTCGTGGCTGCGACGACACGGGTCCCCACAGACGACAACACCGTCGCTGGGGAAAGGAAATAAACCACTGGGGGAAAACCTGCTTCGCTAAAATCCCGGCGGGTCCCGCAAGACAATCGTCCTGCACGCTCGCTCGCTCGTTTTTTCCCCATTCTTCCTTTCCTGTTTCTTTCGCCCTTCCCATAATTCGTCAGCGCCGCCAGACGCCTAACTACTGCCTCTTGTTCCCCGCGGGAAAACGCGGGAAGCTGATGAAAGGCGCTTGTTCCACGCGCGGCTCCCTTTCTTTGCCCCAATGGGGAGGAAAAGAGAGAGAGCGCCTAAGAAGGACGGCCCTGCAAGAGGCCCGCAACGACGTCGGAGCAGCCAGACTAGACGTGTGCCTCTTACTTCTATACCAGCCCTTTATTTGTCGCTCCGCGTAACACTACTCGGCGTCACGCTACAAAGAAAAACCTCAACAGCGAACACGAAATAAAGCATGTCCGACCCGTTTCTTACACATGCGGCAAAGGCATCGAGATTTTACGGCGACAGCAATAATAATAATAATTGGTTTTGGGGAAAAGGAAATGGACCCGCCGCGGTGGACCCGCCGAATACTGGTCCGGAGTTCCCGGGTTCGAACCCGACCGCGGCGGCTGCGTTTTTATGGAGGAAAAACGCTAAGGCGCCCGTGTGCTGTGCTCTGTCAGTGCACGTTAAAGATCCCCAGCTGGTCGAAATTATTCCGGAGCCCTCCACTACGGCACCTCTCTCTTCCTTCACTCCCTCCTTTATCCCTTCCCTTACGGCGCGGTTCAGGTGTCCAAAGATATATGAGACAGATACTGCGCCATTTCCTTTCCACCAAAAAACCAATTATTATAAAAGGAAATGGCGCAGTATCTGTCTCATATATCGTTGGACACCTGAACCGCGCCGTCAAGGAAGGGACAAAGGAGGGAGTGAAAGAAGAAAGGAAGAAATAGGTGCCGTAGTGGAGGGCTCCGGAATAATTTCGGCCACCTGGGGTTCTTTAACGTGCACTGACATCGCACAGCACACGGGCGCCTTAGCGTTTTTCCTCCATAAAAACGCAGCCCACCGCGGTCGGGTTCCATCCCGTGAACTCTGGATCAGTAGTCGAGCGCCCTAACCACTGAGCCACCGCGGCGGGGACGGCGACAGCATGTTTTCCAATTCTGAGGGCTCGGCGTAACACCGCTCCGCACTGACTGGTCAGAATGCGGCGACGTCACACATGACGTCACCGCTAGCACCCCTCTGATTGGTCCGCGTGCAGTGACGTCACCGCCACCGGTCATGACAACGCTCCATACCCTGTGGGCCGGACACACGGTGACTTCACGAATGACACCGTAGTGACGTCAGGCTCAATCTGCCAGAGAAGAATAGGAACGAATAAACAGCATATATTATATTCGGCGCCGAAAACAGCTGTCGCTGAATCTCGCGTTTGGCAGTATGACTGCGCGCGCGTGATCGGCTGATCCTACGCTGCGCGTCCGGTAAGGGGAAATGTGTTCACAATTCAGCGTCCAGGAATTTAAGTCGAAGCAATGAATATCACTGTTCGGAAAAAAACTTACGCCGAAGAAGTGACGCGTTTCTTTAATGCACGCGGGGAGCTGAGGAGGAGATTGTCGTCGCAACCTGCGCGAATTATAATGCGCATCTGCCTTCCTCGCTCATAAATTTATCGCTGCACATACACGAACTCAAATCAGACAGCAGGGGTACAAAAAAAAACACACAACTAACAGCGCGAAGCAGTGAAGCGTTTCCATGTGATCTGATCAACAGCGCATGTCATACGTATCTCTTAAGACGAATTTAAAACCGACGTAGTTATTTTTACTGCGCGTCGCCAGTAGTCGGCCAGCATCAGGCCGCTTTTTTTGTTTTCTTTAATTCATCGCGCTGGCACGACGAGTGATCTGGACAAACAAAACAAAAAAACTAAACGATACACAGAAATGTGCCTATCGGCACTCCCTTTGGTCTAACACGATTCCGAGTCCCCCCAAATCGAAGTCACCGAATCCAGCTCTTCGGTCATACGCACAGAGACGTCAGCGGAAGCGCGAAGGCAATACGTCAAGCCCGGAAAAGACACCCTGCGCGCCGATACCCCAAACACAAAATAACAAGAGGATAATGCGCACCTACGACTCTCCGTGAGGCTTTAAAGAAAGTAAAGACGCGTTTGTTTTGTTTTTTTTTGTTTTACTTCGGCTCAGAGAAGGTCTAGCAGGTGAACGAGAAAGATATATGGGAGGCATGCAGGGCCAATAATCGATTGGCCTCCGATGTCAAAGCCGGCGCCGCCGTCAGGTCCGTTCCAGCTTCGCCCGGGACCCGAGAAGACCGAAGCAAGGCCCCCGGGGGAATGGAGAGGCGAAAGCAGCCACGATTGAACACCGACATAGACGCGCGGAACCACTCCCCCACCTTTCGAAATCGATCGATGAAAAAACGATAAATCGAGAACCGAACGCGCGCTCCTCAGTACGGGCGGGCGGATCCGAAAGCACGCAACGTGCGTCTGGAATCGCAGCCTCTATGCAGTGTGAGACTCCCGGGAGAGGTATCAAGTTACAACAAACTCGAGTGCAGAACAATGTTGTTCAAATCTGACAATACAAAAAAAAGGCGCATCAGAAACGTGGTGCGCGTCATATATAAAGTTCCTCAAGAGTACCTAAAGGCAAAAGAGCTACCGACGTCGATGCGAGTTTCTTGAAGAGCGCTTCATCCACCGAGGGAAAATGTCGGGAAGTGTGAACATCGTATTTGGCTCGGTTAGTGCTTGGCCAAAAACGCGGATTCGGATTGAACAACACAGCTGTGCCGCAGTTCCCTTACAAAATTTTCTTTAGACACACTATAAACTGTCCATAGACCTTTGTCTATAATGTTTATAGACAAACCCTAAAGAATAGTGTAAGGGCAATCCAAATTCTACAGTCAGTCTATAGACAATCTTAGGTTTATGGCCATACACGTTTAGTAAAGTTGTTTGTAGACAGTCTATATACTGTGAATAGACACGAGGAAATATCTACAGGAAACCAAGTTATAAGAAGTCTATAGACTGTCCACAGACCTCCTAGTCCTGCTTTCTGACTCATGTTGTGATGTATGCTTACCGCTAATTGTGTGGTTTGTGGTGTTGCTTGCCTTTCCTATATAGATTTCCTTGTTCACTTCAACAAACAATAGATGCGAGTCAGCGCTTGTTTTGCCTCCTTTCTCGCCCCTGTCTTACGCGCTGGTGAGATTCACCATGAGAGACCACTTTTACAAGGGTACAATCCCCTTCTGCGAGCAGGCTGAATTGTTAAAACAGCACGTTTCTCGCAACCTTATTAAATATAGGAGACACAACCTGGGCCAGAGGGCGCTGCGGACGCCAGTGAACAGCGCCCTCTCTCGAGCGACTCCTCCTATTTGGTCGGGCAGGACGACGAGCTTCACCACTGACTTGTGTGCGTCTGCCTCGCCCCAGGAAACTAGTTTCGCACGCGCGCGTTCGTTCTTTCTGAAAGACGCGGGTTCGATCCCGGCCGCGACGGTCGAATTTCGATGCAGACGAAATTCTAGAGGCCCGTGTACTATGCGATGTCAGTACACAGAACCCCAGGTGGTCGAAATTTCCGGAGCCCTCCACTATACGGCGTCCCTCATAGCCTGAGTCGCTTTGGGACGTTAAAACCCCATAAATCAAATCAGATCCAGTAGGTTAAACCTCGAAGAAACCCGCATTTTGTCTGTTGAATCCTCTTTTTCGACCGATCTCGATCCAAGCTCCGGCCGCGCAGATCTACAGGAAGCGTAACCAGCGTGTGCTACGCACTCCAGCGCCCGCTGAAAGCCGTCAAACGGCGCAAACGAATGGCACTCGCAATACGACGCACTGCAGGAGCTGCCAGAGCAGCGTATACTGCCGCGTCGCCTCAGCTGTTTTTTACGAGTTTAAGTGCTAACACGGAGGCACACACAGCGACCCAACGTCGCAATTTCTCGCCGCAGTTCAAAACAGTCAGAACGCGGAAGACGTTTTACGATGCCTGCGGTCTGCAGTCAAGACCCCCGCCTCGGCGAAAGCGCAGACCGAGTATGTCAGGGAAGAAAAAGATGATGGAAAAAAAATACCAGGAATATAGTCCGGTCGAAATAATTCGCACGAAAACTGCGAGTAGATGGCTGAGCAGCGCCTTGGAGTCCACAGCGTCAGAAAGAGCCTCAGCTTTTCCCGCCGCATTACGACTAGATATACCGTAAATTCTGGTATGCAGCCCGCGGGCCATGCGTGTTTGAATGTTAAAATTTTGGACTCTGCAGACCGTGTATAGGAAAAGCCTCAATATCGTCCAATACAGGGTAAAATGCCCAACGCAATTCTATGTCCCGGGTGCGGACAATGCAGAAAAAAAAAACTTTTTTCACCCCAACATTGAGCCCTGCTAATAATACATCGGGTGCGGACTGTGTACCACAAATGACGGTACTAGTATATTTTTTTCCTCTTTACATTGAGGGGACTACGAGCCACATGAAATGCGGCGAAGCTGGCAATAAAAATTTGACCACCGGCTTGATGTGCTCTTCTATGTTTCTCCCGTCACTTGGTTTCTCGTACTTTATCTCGTGCTTTACAATGTGCGGGTTTGACCCTCTGTAGGAGGTTATTGGCTGCGGCAGAGAGCAAGGTAAGAGCCAAGGGTTCCCGTCGTTACTCATGCTGGGACCCTCCAGTGCCTGCGCATTAGCAGGGGTGCACACCTAAGCTCGCCATTGGGGATCATCAGCGCATACGCAATTGGCGCCTTGAGGAAGAGGATCGCGCCATGATGGATACCCGTCCATATGGTGGATACCCGAAGCATATGGCGGAAGCGACGCGCGCGCCGCCATGGCCCTAGCGGGAAGCTGCTGCGCGGTACGCCGCCTGGTGCAGAATGTAAAAACTGCGCCGCACTATGTTTTACCAACTACGTTCATTTCACGGCTGCGAGATGAAAGCTTGAGATAAAGAAAAAAGCGCGCACGTTGAGGGCACCTCTGGTCTATGGCATTCCTTCTTGCGTAAACGTAGCCCAAATAGCGAGTTTAACGGGCGTTTAGGACACGCATAAATTTAAGAACCTACACACAAATAGACAAGTAGTCGCTAACATTAACAAAGTGAGACCAACTGTCTGATTCGTTTAGACTATCGTTTGACCGCAGCGGTGGCCGAGTGGTCTGAGCACCCACCTCGCAGGCGGGAGGTGCGGGGTTCGATCCCCAGTGCCGCCGGGTACCCACCGGTGATACAATGGGCACAAGCTTTCCCCTGGCCTTGCGCTTGGCTAGTAAGGGCTGAAATGCTTGGAAAATGGGTCTTTGACCCCACCTTGAGTAATAAAAAATACCTTGTGCCATGGCGCTCTTTGGCCACACATTCCCTTGCGCCAGAAAAAAATTCACTATCATCAGCATTTAGACTATTTCTCAACAGCGCAGTGCGGAGGATATCTCATATACACAGTGCAATGTTTTGAATAGCGCTGCCGAGCCTGCAAACTGCTTGCGGCGCAGTATCGAAGCTGGGTCGCTGCGATATAACGATTACGAAACCAATTTGAGTCCATTTTACAATTTCCCGCCCTCTATCAGTCACGCCAAGCCTCGCGTTCGCTCTTCGTCACTCACTGACGCCCCACGGCACGGCGCCACAAGCACATCAAAAATCACATTAGTGGCTTAGCTCGGCTATGCCAGGATATACGTAGCGAAAGCTAAGGCATAGCTTGGTAAGCCTTGGTTAATCTTGATTGCAAGTCGGGGTTAGTCTGGTTGTCTAGCTATGTTGTCACGCGGTTGGTCACGTGACCAGTCACGTGGTGCGGTGGACCACGGCGGGAATGCGAGCACGGCGAAACTGCGAGCTCGTGGCCAATGCAGCTTTCGCTACAATAACACGAAAGGCGGGAAATACAAATATGAAAAATGTATTAATTCAGCTCCGAAGAGCCGCTAAATGCTTTTTCTCACGATCGACACCCTACCGCTTGCGCTATAGCTGGTTACGTAAGGCTCTGGGAATGACATCAGCGAATAGCAATGACGTCACAGCACGGTAACTGGACGTAGTACGAACGACGACGCGCAACATCGTCGGCGTCTAAGCGGTCTGCTTATGACCGCAAATGCGAAAGTCTTTCCCTGTCCTCTCTTCCTCCCCTCATTTTTGTCATTTTTTTGATATTCTTTGTGTTGGTTATCTTTAACTTTGTTTTTATTTCAATTTTAAGATTTCCTTCTTTTATAGTTTTTCTTTATTTTTATTGTTTATTTGTTCCTTATTGCTTTTATTTTTTCTTTGTTTTTGTTTTGTTCTTGTTTTTAATGAGTTGATCTTATTTTTATTTCCTTACACATATATATGCTGCTTATCAACTGCTGACTGACACTTCGCGCGGACAACTTCTCTCCACAACTTCCGCCCACGCCACGCATGAGCCAAGAAAGGCTTATACGCCTTAAAATGTTGGTGGTGGACGGAACTCTCCACGGATACTCGCCGGGCGGGGTTTCTACGAGAACAAGCGCCGAGAGCGTCCCGCGCTTCGGGCACCGGCCGACTGGGTCCACGGTCGAAGAGCCGCACACTCACCGCAATTCCCGGATGGTGGCCAACAGGCAGCAACCGTCGCACCCTAGCAAAGAGTTCGGATCCGAGGTTCAGAAAACTCACCTGCGAAAGAAAAAGGGGCAAAAAAAAGAGGCGGAAAATGGTCAGAAAAACACACAACAAAAACTGTGCAGGGGCTCTGATACAAACGGGGCGAAACGCTTGCGCGTTATATAGCAAGCAACGTCGCTTTTTAGTGCGAATAATAATAATAATAATTGGTTTTTGGTGGAAAGGAAATGGCGCAGTATCTGTCTCATATATCGTTGGACACCTGAACCGCGCCGTAAGGGAAGGGATAAAGGAGGGAGTGAAAGAAGAGAGGAACAAATAGGTCCGTAGTGGAGGGCTCCGGAATAATTTCGACCACCTGGGGATCTTTAACGCGCACTGACATCGCACAGCACACGGGCGCCTTAGCGTTTTTCCTCCATAAAAACGCAGCCGGCGCGGTCGGGTTCGAACCCTAACCACTGAGCCACCGCGGCGGGGCTAGTGCGAAAGCGCCATATACTGCTTCACCAGCAATCCCGAAAAAGCCGCTGGGTCTCTCGAGCCTCGACCTTTGACCCTTTACCTGTGACCTTTGAGACGAAATGACTTGGATCCCAGTCGAAATCAAGAGCAAGAAATGGGCTTGGGCAGGGCACGTAATGCGAAGGCCAGATAACCGCTGGACCTCAAGGGTAACCGAGTGGATTCAAAGAGAAGGCAAGCGCAGCAGGGGGCGGCAGAAGGTTAGGTGGGCGGATTAGATTAAAAAATTGTGCGGGGATACGCTGGCCCGAGCAGGCACAGGGCAAGATCACTTGAAGCGATACGGAAACGGCTTTAGCCGTGCTGTGTGCGTGGTCAGGTTGATGATGATGATGACTTTGCTACGGTGCGTCCAGGGGCAGATCACGTGGTACGGAAGTTCGAAAGAAATTGTCTCGGAGGACAATGTAAGGCAATGTCTACGCAAGAGTACCAGCAGACACGTATACTGGTTTACCGGACGCATCCCGCGCAGTGCCATGCGTGCGGCTAGGCGGGCCACTGCGCATGCCTATGAGGGGTACGGTAAACCGGTATACGTCTACGCTAATACGTCTCCGGTATGCTAAATAACGTCTAATAACTTCCATTTCGTACACGCAACGCATACATTTAGCGTAAAAACAGGATCGCGCGGAAGTTGACAGCCCGAGCGTTACGTATAGCGGTTTATTGCCAACAGCGGAAGAGGGTGAGTTCAAAAGCGCACAACGGCGAAGACAGCGGACACAGAAACATAACGGCCACAATAAGGTCACGCGTGATTGGCTGCACGTATCTATAGGCACGCAACCAACCTTCATCGATACCAGGAAGATCGCTAGCGCCACTCGCCATAAACCTTCAGCTGTTGCTAGTGCCCACCCTGCCTGCTTCTCTATGTGCCGTTCTCAGCCCTAACTCAACACATGTTAAGCGAACAATCCCAATTTCACACTCGCTGAACTTCTCCTACTTTCCTTTCTTTGGACACTCCCGAGTTTCCTAAATATTTCCTGTCAGGCTTCGACACCTGCACGCAAGCAAAGATGCACGACACTAACAGAACCACACACACAGCAGCCAAAAAATTTGCTGCGGTTTAACTACTGCTGAGCCTGGTTAGAGAGCGAAAGCTGTGGTGTATCGGGCAAGTAGACACGGCTTGGCGTCTGCAACGTTGAGTGCGTCCTGCACACTGAAGGGCAGCGCCCACCCTGCCACCCTGGTAGGTTGGCAGTTAAATTAAGGGTTGATCGCGAGAGGGTGGTCACCCAATGAACGCTGCGGCCTATTCTACCGCCCTCTACCGGCGAATCAAAGTGTCAAAGGTGAAGTGGTGCGACGACATGGTGGACCACATATGGTAAGGCCTACAGCCACACTTGACCTCTGGCCCACTTGAAGGTCAACAGGCAACGCACGGCGAAATCGGCTTTACATATTGTAGTGAAGCTTTCGCTTCAGAAAATTCGAGATCACTGCGGTAACCCGCATTGGAGTAATGGAAAAGCATTGAGGCCTCCTCGGCACTATTTGCTCCTACTTGCCTCTATTTGCTCCTATTTACCTCTACTGCCCCTATTTCCCTGCGAATTTGTGCAATTCGTCAAATTCCCACAATAATTCGTTCCAAATTTTCAAATTTGGCGCCAGGCACTGACTCCACCCACACTTCCGGTCACGTGGTACTACACTTCCTGCGTTTCAAATTTGGCGCCACTCTTACTCTGGACCGCGGCCACGTTTTGCACATTTTTGGCTCTAATTGGATAGCCGCCGTGGTCGGGTTCGTACCCGGGAACTCCGGATCGGTAGTCGAGCGCCCTAACCACTGAGCCACCGCGGCGGGTCGCAAGATTGCCCAAAAGAGCGTTTTGGCGCGAAAATGAGAGCATGCGTGCGCGCATGAGAGAGCTCGGGAGCTTGGTTGGCGGCGGCCGAAGAAGACGGTCGTATCACGGGTCGGACGGGAGGAGGTCTGACGGAGGTCTTGCTTTGGGGACAAACTGCAGCCTACTGTGTAGCGGAAGGCAGACTCCTCACTTGCTGTAGGCTCTGGCCTCGCTATCATCAGAACGTTGTACTTCTCCCGAGGTGTTCAATGTTTTCCCATGCTGGCAGCCCTGGCACCTGGCAGCCGTATAAGCAATTAAACGTAAACAAACGTGTACAGTTCGAAAGAAGTGCCGTCCACTCCGCTCTCACACACGCACACACACGCACGAACCAGCCAATGGCGTCGGTCGATTCTTGTGTTCGCGCTGGCGTGACAAAGGAGGGTAGGGACATTACCCTTTCATCTGCCACTCCCTGCATTGCCACGCTCGCAGGGTCATGAGAATCGGCCGACGCCATTGGCTGGAAGAATGTCCTTCGACGGGGAAAAGCCGCTTCGTTCTTGAGTTGTATCCGACTACGCTAAAGTCTTCCCGAATCGAACGGCAAACGGGAAAGCACGCGGACGAACGCCACTGCATCCCGAATAAGTGAATCCGGTATAGGCGCTTGGCTGACGCCAGTTTCACCTTGCCGAACGCTGCACGTGTCTGGTCGGACAGACGACAGATGTCCGGGTCGGGGCTCGATGTGACGTGCGACGGCGAAGTCAACCCTCGTTAGCGACGGGGACGGGGAAGTCACGTTCCCCCGGCTTCCCCTTCAAACGACGCTGCGCTCCGAAAACTCGCGAGCGAGCGAAGTGGAGGAGGAACGCCTTGGCACGCACAGAGACGCGGGAAGCACAGCATGTGAAAAGACGGGAGACAGGCCGCGGGCTTCCGGTGTGCCGCGCTATATGAATTCCCACTACCGAGAGAGGACTCGCGCGTCAGACAGGCACACGCGGGAGGGAGGGGGGGAGCATATATCTCCGCTACCAATCTGATTTGACCCTTCTCGCGCCTGCTGCAAGCCGCTCACGGAATTGACGGTCGAGCCGTCGATGGAGGCAGCAGCTTGGGACATAAACGCACAACCTAGCTAAATAGAGAAAGAGAGAAAGAAGGAAAGAAAGAAAAAGAAAGATAGAAAGAAGGAACGGAAGAGAGAAAGTTAGAAAGAAAGAGAGAGAAAAAGGAAGGAAGGAAAGAAGAGAAAAAGAAAGAAGGAAAGGAAAGCGGAAGGAAGGAAGGAAGGAAGGAAGAGAAAAGGAAAGTAAGGAAAGAAAGGAAAGAAGGAAAGAGAGAGAAAGGAACGAAGAAGGAAAGAAAGGGTGGGAGGGAGAGTCAATCTGCCCAGCGTGGTAGGCGGCAAACCGGCCACCGGATTGCGAGCAACCAGCGCTCCGTGGCAGGTGGCGAATTGATGATTGGCGGAGAGAGGTCACGTGACCTCTCGAACCTGCCCACCGAGTTATATATTTATTTTATTTAGGAATACTGTCAACCCTCAGTTGAGGGTCATTACAGGGAGGGATGTTACACATTAACACTTCCATACGAGAATAAGCAGCCATATACAAAAAGAAACATGTACATGCAACACAGTGCGATTTCAGTGCACGTTAAAGATCCCCAGGTGGTCGAAATTATTCCGCTACGGCACCTCTTTCTTCCTTTCCTGTTTCACTCCCTCCTTTGCCCTTCCCTTACGGCGCGGTTCGGGTGTCCAACGATATATGAGACAGATAAAGCGCCATTTCCTTTCCCCCCCAAAAAACAATTATCTATACAGTGGCCCACAGCTAAAATTCAGCATAGGATATACAGACTAAAAGACACGTATAAGGCAGCCTAGTTTTAAACAGCAACCTACATTGAGAATCTAAATAAAAAATCTGAAAGAAAAAATGTGATACATGCAAATGTCGGAATCGCGACAGCATAGCCAGTACCTGCTACTACAACCAGCGCTCCGAACATGACGATTGATGGACCGATAACTGCAAGGCAACTGACGCAAACGCACACACACACAAGAGTTGCAACACAAGCTGCGACAGATGTGAAATCTAATGCTTCCAGCGAGTGGCGCTTCTAGAGAACCCACACGGAACAGACGTCCAACTTGGAGGAGAGTGCAGACTTTTTTAAAGAGCGGCGAAATCACGTAATCTCCTCCTTTTCGAAACCAAATAGCTTTTCGCCGACACAGAGTGAAAGCAACCACAGACCGCCAGGGGGGACAAAGCGAAGTTGAAGGAGCCGCACTAATTTAGATCCCATTGTGGAACGGGTCGCCAGCGCACAGCGTGCCTTTCAAGTCCATTCGTGCGCGCACATACCAGCTCTACATTCTCATATTCCTTTCCATGTCGAGATGGATTTTGAAAGAAAGAAAGAAATAAAGAAAGAGAGAGAGAAGGAAAGAAAGAAAGAAAGAAAGAAAGAAAGAAAGAAAGAAAGAAAGAAAGAAAGAAAGAAAGAAAGAAAGAAAGAAAGGACGGACGGACGAGCGACGCGGACATATTCGCCGCATTTCCGAAGCACCGCTTCTACGCCCCGGGGCTCCTTTGCTGGTCGTCTTGGCTTCGATAATGACTCGACGCACGGGATGAAAGGAATGGAAAGCCCCGCTGCTAAAACACTCCGAGCGCCGCCGAGCACGCGGCGAAGGAAAGGAACGTCGTTACGTGACGTCGCGAGCGCCCCCCCCCCCCCTTTATGCCTCGCGCGAGGCTTTCGTGAAAGGGAGGAGTGCGCGTGCTTTTGTCAGATGACGACGAAGTCATTTCCTGATTTCAATCTCGCTTTTTTTTTTTCCGTCTCGTTTCCGAC
This sequence comes from Amblyomma americanum, assembly GCA_030143305.2. Lineage (NCBI taxonomy): Eukaryota > Metazoa > Arthropoda > Arachnida > Ixodida > Ixodidae > Amblyomma > Amblyomma americanum. Next base: position 29,378 of record JARKHS020013155.1, on the reverse strand, counting down.
ACTGCATGGTACTTCGTTATTCAAGGCATTTCTAAAAAAGAAGGAAAACCGACAACAGTAGGAACGGACAAAACCAGCAGCAGGCACCTGAAGCCTGTGGAAGCGCTATTATGGTGGTACTCAAGAGGCGTGTGAAATAATAATAATAATTGGTTTTGGGGGGAAGGAAATGGCGCAGTATCTGTCTCATATATCGTTGGACCCCTGAACAGCGCTGTAAAGGAAGGGATAAAGGAGGAAGTGAAAGAAGAAAGGAAGAAGAGGTGCCGTAGTGGAGGGCTCCGGAATAATTTCGACCACCTGGGGATCTTTAACGTGCACTGACATCGCACAGCACACGGGCGCATTAGCGTTTTTCCTCCATAAAAAGGCAGCTGCCGCGGTCGGGTTCGAACCCGGAGCCCTCCACTACGGCACCTCTTCTTCCTTTCTTCTTTCACTCCCTCCTTTATCCCTTTCTTTACGGCGCGGTTCACGTATTCACAGAAATCAAATTCCCGCCAAATGAATAAAAGGAAAGACTAAATTAAATAGCAAAGCGGCAGAAGCTCGGGCAAGTTGGTACAACATTCTACTGTGTTTCGCGCTGGTTATCCTTTCTTCAGACTTTGTTTTTCCGTGTGCCCAAGTACAGAGAGGAAAAGGAGGAGGAGGAGAGAGTGATAGGAATACATAGGAGGAGAGATAGAAGGGGAGAGGGGAAGACAGAGGAAGAGAAAGGGAGAGGGAGGCAAGTGAGAGGAAGAGGAGAGATCGCGAGGGGAGAGAGGGGGGGAGGAGAGAGTGCTCGGCAGATTCAGCCAAGCACTCGTGGAGGAACGGGGAGGAAAGGAGGGGGAGGGATGGGCGAAGTGGAGCGTGTTGTTGGGTCAGAGGTACTGGCAGCGTACTTACATGGGCACACAATGTGTTCTGCATCTGCCTGGATATAAGGGCAATTTTATGCCACCCCAAGATGCAGACCACCGCCAGCGGAATGGAGTGCGGTACAGAAAGGGAGGCCAGCCAGTGCACTGAACAGCACGCGCCACGCAACGTCCGTGGGTTGGACTCCCGGCGAAGGCCACTATATTTCTTCCTCAACTCTCTCCTCACCATTTATCACCGCCCGTGGAATCGGCGAAAGCGAACCACTTCCCCCAACTCGGCTCGAGGAAACTTAATAATAATAATTGGTTTTTGGTGGAAAGGAAATGGCGCAGTATCTGTCTCATATATCGTTGGACACCTGAACCGCGCCGTACGGGAAGGGATAAAGGAGGGAGTGAAAGAAGAAAGGAAGAGAGAGGTGCCGTAGTGGAGGGCTCCGGAATAATTTCGACCACCTGGGGATCTTTAACGTGCACCGACATCGCACAGCACACGGGCGCCTTAGCGTTTTTCCTCCATAAAAACGCAGCCGCCGCGAACTTCGCAAAATCTGCCTTTCGCGTTTTCCCTGTGGCGCAACCGCTCTACCGAAACACGAGAAGGAAAGACAAGCATGGGGGCGTGGCAGGAAGCACAGCAGGGCGCTAACTTTGAACCGCTGCGCGCTTTGTGCGTGCACGCGATGAAAATGCAACACGGCGAGACAGACAATGGCGAAGCACACGTGAGCAGGGCACTAACGGGGTTGGAGAGATACCGGAGTCCGCAATGCGTGGCCGAGGTTACTTCCCGGGCACAGTACGCGAGCACAGTCCAGTTCGCAAGCGCTGCTCAAGTTCGACCGCCGGACTGCACACACACTGCCGCGCATTATGGGCACGGGTGCGAAATCGGTAGTGCGACAGCTGGCTCATCTACCAGCAAACCTTAGCGCCGAGCAGCCCACTGAGTCGCCTCATCGCATTGGCAGCGCAAAGGGTAGACTAAAAGGCACGACAATTTCCTCGTGCTCTTCAAAAGAGAGCCACACACGGCCCGGCTGCGAATCTCCGATTTAAGCGCCCCTGGTGGGCATTAGATAAGGCGGTGAAACAAAGGGTGATCACGAGCCACAGTAAATAAGAGTTACAGCATAGCGTGATCCGCGATCCGCTACAGTGATCCACTACCGCGCGGCACCGCTGCGTACGCGCTGATTGGTCCCGACGCGGCGGGCGCGCACGTAGCGCCACCTGGCGCTCCCCGTGGCGTTCTGCGAACGCGCAGTGGCGGCTCGCGGAAGTGGATGACAGTAGCGGATCGCGCTATGCTAAAAATCGCTAATAAAATTTGAAGGACGCTTAAGCTTCGCCTTTAAGAGCAGGACGCGACTGCGTGTTGCAGCATTGCCAAGGAATCCACGGAACGCCATCGTCCTTCGGTGCGACCCCTTGGCCGGACAATTTAAGGAGAGGAAACTATCTTGGTGGACACCCGAACCGCGCCGTAAGGGAAGGAAATTGAAATGATAATAATAATTGGTTTTTGGGGAAAGGAAATGGCGCAGTATCTGTCTCACATATCGGCGGACACCTGAACCGCGCCGTAAGGGAAGGGATAAAGGAGGGAGTGAAAGAAGAAAGAGGTGCCGTAGTGGAGGGCTCCGGAATAATTTCGGCCACCTGGGCATCTTTAACGTGCACTGACATCGCACAGCACACGGGCGCCTTAGCGTTTTTCCTCAAGGCGCCCGTTTTGTTTTGTTTGACCTGTCTGTTGTCTCTTTGGAACCTGCACGCGACAGCGTTCACGAATATTCTGCAGTGGGGAACGCGTTTCAAATTCGCGACAGACGCGTCCACTGGCGCCGCCACGTTGAATTGTTCAGCGAGCGGACTCCTCGGCAAGACGCCGGAGAGGTTCGATACCGGCGCCGCGGAGGCCGATTTACGACAGGAGCGAAATGCGAAAGCGCGGTTGCACGCTCACACCTCGATGCGTGGCGTAAAAACGTTAGGGTCAAAACCCTCTCGAACCCCATAGAGCGCAACGCGCGAGATCACATGAACGAAATAAAATGTGGTGTGACGCATCGAGTGTCTATAAGGCTGAGAACATGACACGGAGAGTCGCGTCGCAACGAAAGGTATTGGCATCAGAACGACGCTGAAACCGACACCGCACCGGTTGCTCCGAATCTCAGCGTAAACAAACATAAGCCGCTGGTGATACCGCGGCTTCGGCTTCTCCGCGGTGCACGGATGCTTTGCAAACCAACAGCGACCGTGTAACCGCGCGAAGCGCATGCGGTCATTCTACAGCGGTCAGTAAAGGTTGAGTCGAAGCCCCCCCTCCCCTCATCACAATCCGGGCTGGAAGTGTCCAGACCACAGGTGCCGCGGGAAAAACTGAACACCCTCGAGGACTATAGGCAAGGGACTTGAAAACGAAGAGCCGAAGTATCAGGCTGCGCGGCACTGCTCAACGGGACAGTGAGCACCTGCGGCACATTTTCGTCGCGGAGTGTACAACAAACGGGCCACCGAACTTGTGATCGGCACAACTGAAATGTCAAAGATATATTAAAAGAAAAAAATCAATCCGCTTCACGCGGTACAGTATGCGTTAGCGCTAGTTGCAACCTTTGCCTCGCCCGATCCAAATTAGGAATCAGTGTGCCACGCCGTACCAGTCGTGCACCCTCGGCCTCTCTCCGCCCACCCCCTCTCCACTTTAAACCTGCCCTCTCCCTCTTCCCTTATCCTCTGTGCCCTTTGACTCCTCTCCATCGAACCTTCACACGCCTGACACTTTTTCCGCTAATTGGGGGTTCTAAAGCCGAGATTTAGTTTCACGTACGTACAGAGTTCACGTACGCGAACGTGAGAAGTCTACGTAGCATACACGCATGTCGTTTCAAACCCTTTTAGTTGCACGTACGCGACAGACGCCGCGCGTTCTTCCTAGCGCCATCTACTGACAGATGATGACACTGCTGTAGCCACTCTAAGACAAGACGAGTCAAAGCCAAGCCAGTCGAACTGCGTCGGAGCGCTGCTTCGTTAGGCTTAACAGCTGGGAAATCGCCCTTATATCTGAAAAACAAAAGCTATTTGTCGCTTGAAACCTTACGCGAGGGTAAGAATGGGCAAATCGATGGCGAATACAACAGTTTAGAACACGATATCGCGTCGAGGGATTGGCGACGAAGCTCTTATCGCTTTGAAGCGGCGGGCAGGGCGCCGCCGCGTTTGTCAACGCTACGTACGCAAGCAACGCAAAGACCGCAACGTAAAAATCCGAATCTCGCGTGCGTACGTGAGACTCGCGCATACCCTTTGCGTTCTGCACATGCGCACTGGTCACCCGTAAGGGCTCTACGTACGTGAAGCCTCTACGTACGTGAAACAAACTCTCTCATAAAACGAAAACACTCCTTGATGCATGCTCTGAACGGCTCCTAGTTTCAAGAATGCCGAGTTATTCACGAACGCTTCCGTCCAAGCAACAGAGATCAACGGTTGTTTACGTACTTGCACTACTTAGCCCCCACCCCCAATAAATATAGGAATCACGACAGATGTGGGGTGGGCTTCACAACGTCACTCAGCCAATTTGTATGCAACTTTATCGTTTACTCTTATTCGTGTTGCAATGTCGCCCAACTTTATAAACCTCTCGTTCTCTGCAAAAAGCGACATCGATTTGTACTGCGTACGACTAAAAAAAAACGGTGCCATGCATTAGGCATCCAAAATCATAATTCCCTTCAAGAGACATCCCACCAGACTCCTTTCTCCAACTGCGAAGACATAGACGCGGAACAGAACGCTTGCCAGACGCCTCGAAATCCATACTGCACTCCTTTGACACACCAGGCTATCAGGGACTCGAATCCACAGGAGCACAACAGGCTCGCAGAAGATGTACAGCTGGCGTCACTAAATCGGGGGGGGGGGGGGGGGGGGGGGTAGTGAATTCACAAAGCTGCGCAAACTGGAGAAACGTTGAACGGCCATTAAGCCTGCTGCTTATTTGAAGTGTCTACATCATGACGTTGTTCCGCGGGTGAGCAATAACATGTGCGCATAGAACGCCGCACACAGTTCAAAGCACGTACACATGTAATGGCAACACCTCTGCAAAGCGAGTCGCAACAGAACTGCCTTTCGTACATACCACGCATCCGTTAGCGAGACCAGGCACTCAGTACCCCTACTCGCATGTTCTTCACAGCTTTCAAACAATGCGCTTGTAGAGATCTAGAAAAAAACCACTCCAGGCGATAAAGTTACGTTGCGCGAAACCTCGCTGGAGGTTACAAATATCACCACAATCCAAGTCGCCAAGCGCTTCTTTTCAGCAAACGTCGCAGACAACAGCTCGCGTCACTGCCGCGTTCAACAGTCCGCACGCAAACAGAACGCGCGGCGCAACGACGCCGTCTGCGTAGCAGTCATCGTCCTGCGTTCACGACGCCAACTGGTCGCTAAAACGTCGCGATACACGCGACACAAAATGCAAACACAACAGTAAAGCAAAATAAAGCGAGCAGATTCACTCAAAACGCGATACAAAATAGTAAAAAGCACAAAGCACTCACTTCGAACAACGCCATATCCAATGAGTTTTTTTTTTTTCTTCCCCTCTAGCGATTAGCCGCCACTGGTGCTTTCCCTAAGTCGCCACTGGTGCTTTCCCTAAGTCGCCACTGCAGAGTTGGTCGCTGAAGGCACTAACGATTTCTTCGTATTTCAAACGCGAGGATATAGTGCCTAGAATATCCTACTAGTGTGTCGAGCGGAGCGCTCTTCCAATAGGAGAGGGTGGCACCGCGCGCGATGCCTTCCGACTTTGGCCGCGAGGGGCGCTGCTCGTCGTAAAGGTGCCGTCGCTGCCGGACATGCTGCAGTCGCTGCAGTTGCATCGGTCGTGCGCGGTGTGTATTATAGAATTTTGGTCGCATCTACGCTTTTTTTTTGTGGTTTTCTCCGTGCTGTTCCATGTGGGGGAAAACCACAGCGACTAATGATGGTAAAGTCGAAGCATCAAGGCCGGGAAAAAAACATGTTTCGTGTCGCTCTGTCGGAGTGGCTAACGGTCGAATCTGGGCAAGGCTTCCATGCTCCGTGTGTCCTCGGACCCAACACGGCTTGCGGAGTGGGAGCGGCTGATCAAAAGACAGGACAGCAAGTTAACTCCAGCGTGTGTTGCCTGCGAGAAACGTTTTGAAGACTGCCACATCGAGAGACAGTGAACCGTGTCGTCAACGAGCTCGCCAGAGATAGACCACGTCTCATGTCCGATGTCATGCCAGCAGTATTCGACAACTATCCGAAATACCTTCTGCCTAAGAAGACATCGAAAAGAAAAGTGAGGAGCCTGTGTGACCAACCTGCCGCTAAAGGGCAAACGCGCAGTGCCGGTGCAGGCGTCAGCCGTGGACCGTCAAGCACGCTCGACGATGTTTCCGACGAGCCGGCAGCAACAGATGGGTTGTATTGCTATCGAAGGTCAGCATCCGTTGGACTCAATTTGTATCCCTGCAACCTGGACCAAAATATCTGAAGAACCTGCTGGCTCTGTAGCCTACGCGCGTTATGGAGCGGAGAAAAACAACTTTTCCACTTTGTATATAGAAAGAATGGTAACATTTGGAAGCTTGATGCCGGAACGCAGCCCTGTGGTCGCTACAGTGTATTTTCTCGGAAAAGAACAAAGCAAGCACATGCTTAGAACAAGCTCATACACACCTGCATAAGTTGTACGAAGCAAGCTGTGATTTGCAAATAAAACAAATCAATAGTGAGACCCATTCCAACTGTTTGTGTTGATCGTCGCATGCGATCTTTGAAGACGGAACCCGTGGTGGGAAAGCGAGAGTGCCCTGCTTTTTTTTTATGCGACGCCATTCCGGGTTAGATGTTCTGCTGGCAATTGATAATGGGGGCCACGACTCGGTCTTTCCACCTGGACAGAGCTAGCCGAGCGCTCACTCAGCATGAAGGTGTATACGATACCCTTCACCCGCGATCGCGATGCGTGGATCGCAATCGACTGCCCCCTAGTCGAATAAAATCTCGATCGGAAGTTTCCATGAAGCAACAATGAGTTCGGACCATACTCGATCGTTCAATCACAACAACGTAATGTGGCCAACGAATCAACTTTCGTTGCTTATTTCAAGTTGGGTACCACGCTGAACATTAGGCAGTCAATATGACTTCTGCTTAAGTCCTTCCGCGGTTCACAACAAAGAATAAACGAATAAAGATTTAGCAAACTGGACCTGGTGGTACGTGTCAAACGCTTCGGCGAGCGCTGTTTCAGTCCAGGATTTTCTCCTGGTAATACCAGGCCGGTAAGATTGTCTGCAGCCAGTAGTGTTTTTATGGAAAAAGTGCTCTCAAAGCGTTCAGAGACGGGCTTTCGTGGTGAAAAGCGCAGCGCGCCAACGCTGCCTCGGCAGCGAACGTGGCGTGGTGGCACCTTAGCGACTGGCAGCGCCACCACGCGGTGGCCGCAGGAAGGCATCACCGCAGCGGCCACGCGAGCGAGCGCCCTCGGCACACTAGCAAGTATATTCTAGGCACTATAGCGAGGAGGAGTTACTGAGAGCCGCCATGATACTCTCAACCTTCGGGGGGGTGGGGGGCAATATAGTTTCCGTAGCGTCACTTGTTCATAAGCCACCGCTTTTGTGAGGCGCCAGTCAAGAGTCATAAATTAAGCAACGGCACAAGCACATTTGAAACAAACGAGTCTCCTAATAACAGCATCAAGGATCAACGTACGTAATAACGTCCGAACGGTAATGGCCGGAGAGTCAGAAGTGACCATGCTCTATGCGCTCCTAGGGATACACAGGGACTCTGGCGCCAGCTTCGCCGACCGTTGGCGGGCTACGAAATAATGGCGCCAGCGAGCAGACCGCTGGAACCAGAAAACGCGCGCGCATCCAAAAAACTTGCGCGCGGAGCGCAACATGCGTTTTTACCTGATCGTCTCCTAAGGTGAGCTGGTGAATCTCTCTGCTCAGGCTTTCCCAATCTGCGTTGATGTCCTCGTTAAGCAGCGCTATGTACGCACCGTAAGTGCGCCTGTGCATGCCGCTGGCGCGGTGCGTCGAATTTGAATTCGGAACGGCCGAGTCGCGGAAAGCATTCTCCATATTTATCGCCAATTCCACTTGTGCGCAAAAGGGGCACTGATCAGATGTCATCATAGACGGCAGGTAATCAAGCTGCACAAAATAAGCTATAAACGGGCGCACTACGAGCTCATGCAAGCCCTGCCGGCTTACGGGTTTGGATGACTTGAAATGTCGTCCGTCGGTCACAGGTTCGCGGCATGAAGAGTTATGGGGAGATATCTGGGGAACCGTGGGGCGAAACGAATCGTCGGAAGGTTGCCGAGACGTGTATTCCTGGCTTTGCGCTGCTGTGGCTCGCTGGGGGCCGTGGGGCCTCCCTATCTGGAATCCCTGTGGCGAGAGTTGAAACAAATGTCGGAGTCCGGCCAGCGCCGATTGAAGGAGTCCACTTTTTATATGGAGATTTTTTGTTGAGGGACAGACTGTGCCCGTTGAAACGTTGGTTGTTCGGAGTGATCGCGTTAGCTCCAGGCAGTACGATGCGCTCTACGATGGCAGTACGGCTTGCTCTTGGAGTCCCGGCAACCTTGAAACATCACGCGAGCTTTTTTTTTTTTTGTTCTGCCTTGGAACATTTCGTCTGCGTTTCGCTCTTGGAGGTTTTCGGTCGCAGTTAAAAAAAAAAAAGAGGCGTTCCCCTTCGCGTCAAGACTGGCCACTCGGCGAGTGCTTTTTAAGCCAGCTGGTGTTATAACTGGAGCGGAACTTGGCCTTAGGCGTGTGCCATGCTGCTGCGAGACTAGCGTACATAGTCCCGGCCGCATAATAGGTACCCATGATGAAATATTCTTCGGAGTGTTTGGCTTCACTCGTTTCGGCAGGTGACCAACAGCTAGGTGTTAGCGCAATTTTTTGTTGCTGCTGCTGTCCTGAGTTAGAATATGGCGCATACCCACGGAGGGGGGATTCGCCTTCGTCGATGCAGGGAAGACGACTGACAGGTGCTCAAAAGCGTTTTTAGCAAAGGGTTTCATAGGCGCGCGCGCAGCACTATTTTGTTCAGACTGGATATTGTTTTTAACCTCCGCAATGTTTTCCCTTTTGGTATGCGTCTGCAAACGTTTCTGCGCGAGCTGTAGGGTAGCCAAACGGGCGCTGTCTGGTTAGCTCCCTGCCGTTGCCTTCTTTACTCTCGCTTTTTTTTTTCTTGAGTATAATATACGTGCACGACGCTTGATTCGTTTTGTTTTTTAATTTGCTGCGCCTCTTCATTTGGGCTGCATTCCGACGGGCTACAGAAGCAAAGCAGTGCTGCCACTGTGTGCCTCTCGGTTACACACCGTTAACTGATGCAGGTCACGGTCAGCTAATGATGAGCGTGAAATGCAGTTACAGCTACCACGCGATAACAATGCTCCGAACTTTCAGCACCGTTTTTTCACCTCGATCGGTGTTTCCTTTTCCTCTCCATAATTGCCTCAATGTTTGCATCTCACGTCGCGGCGTGGGCTGCTTGCGAATATAATGTATGCCAAATATAATCGCACGCACAAAACGAAACAAAAAAAAGAAAAAAATCAGGCCGCCTCATTCGTGCTTTCTCCTTCATCGGAATAATGTCCCGGTGACCTGAGCGAATATATACGGAGAAGCGACGCAGGCAATTTTCGAGCCGCAATTACGACCACCGCATAGTGACGTCGAAATCTACGCCCCTTCTCCCAACCATTCGATGCAGACGTTGTGCGCGCTGCCCCTCAAAAAATTTAATAACAGCCAAGATTTTGCTTTGTTCTTTCTGCGTCGCTCAGAACACAGCAGACGCGAATTTAATGGCCAGAGAAGAATTAAGACACGAGCTTCGTAAGAACCACGGCTGCGGGCAACCGCGCGGTTTTACGATGCGGAGTGCGAATGAAAAATTTCGCCCTAATGAAGGATGGCGCTGCGGTTTTTCTCGTTCGTAATGAGATTTACGACGAATTCCTCATTACGTTCCCTTTTTTTTCCGCCTCCCATTTTTTTCCGATCTTTTTCAAAAGGAAGTCTTCGCAGCCTGACGACCGACCGTTTGCGCGCGATGTTTCAGGGAAGCCACAAGAAATTTCCTTCGAAAAAAAAAAAAAGTCCGGCCACTGCCTGCAGCCCCGATGTGCATGTCGACTTCGGCGGACTCCATACGTTCACAAAGGTGACAGGCGAGTCCCGGGGGATGGAGGAGGGGGAGGGGTTGCTGAATTGACGCATTGTTTTCGCCGAGTTAATAAAAGCTTAGCGCGCGGAGCGCGGTCACATCATCACGAAGGCGCGTCGCCTTGCCCGCTGTACAGAGGCCACAGTTGCCCCCTTGAATAAAAACCGTGTCCGCCTCGAACCTCCCCCCACGCTTGCGACGCCGCCATCTTGGAACCACGCTAACAAATGCACGACTCGGCTCATTAACGAAACGCTGGCCCGAAGTTTGGGAGGAAAACGAGGGGGGGGGGGGGGGAGCCGTATAACGGTCGCGCAAAAGCCCCGCTGCATGCAGATTGGCTGGGAAAGCTTCGCGTGAAGGCGCCCGGAATACCACGCACCAGAGCGTTGCCGCACTGCCGCCTGCTGGCGAAGAAAAAAACAAAGACCGGGCGAGTGCTCTGGGTTCGTGGCTACACAACCACAGCGGCTCCCCCTAGCGTCCGACTGGCGGGCGCCGGCGCGCGGTGTGTCCAAATGGGCTGATCAAGTTGTGTGCGTACTTGGGCGCCTTGTTCGGCTCTTATTATTATTGCTGCGATTTCGCACCCCGCGGCACGAATTGTTCCGGGTTATATATCTCAGTCCTTTTCTCTCGCCAGGAAACCTCGGAGTGTGCCTTATCCCGCTCTTTCCCTCGACGGTGTGGCAAATGAAATTTACTGGCTGAGGCAGCTGCAGTGCCTGCACTCCCGGGCACCCCAAGTTAGAAGAGCGTTTCTCTCGACAAGTCAACAAAACTACTGGGGGCTGTTTTCCTACAAGCCTTCGGACTTCTTACTTCATCACTTGGAGCGAAACAGACTCACAGGCGTGGTAGCAATAGAGAGGTTGGACTGCAGAGGATTCGGAAGATAGGCCGACCCATAGCTAAAGGATGGACAGACACAGTTTGGTGCAGGACTGCATTCCACGCTTGTTTATCTCTCAGCTATTCCTGTCCATTCTGCGAATTATTTGCAGCAGAGCTCTTCGATATTCAGAAGTGGCTCAAATAAAGTACTAATGTAATCCCCCTCCCTCCTTGTATGCACCATTTGTGCAACCTGCCCACTACTTGACACAGCACATGATTTCCTCACTGTACTCACAGACAGCTTTGTGTGACACTGGAGTGAAGCCCGGAGGACTGCAGCGGGAGTGAAATTGCAGGGCAAAATATAGTCCTCAAGAACATGGTAACGAGCCCAACAGGTTTAGACAAGTGATTCTATCCATATACAACGGCTACGACTTTCTACCCTCAACAGCTCTATGTGCCACCCCTAGCAATTATAGGATTAGCCAGCTAAAGAGAAAGCAGCGAACAAGGCAATGTCACTTGGCTGCAATGGCACAGAAAGTTGACCGCGAGTACAGTCGCCTAATTTTTGGTCAGCTAGCTGTAAATCGAATTAGCCATTGTGGTGAATACACTGCCCTGTATAATGCCATAAAATTGTGCTGTTTTTTGCATGTCTGGTGACGTACGTGTACGAAGTGACATATGTAAATGATGTTCCCCAGCCTCATGAACTGCACTTTTGATTTCAATTACAGGCACAGCCACTGCGGAACTTGCTCCATGCATGTCGACCATTGTTAGAGACGCATGATCAGGCATTGCTGTCTCTTCACAGGTAGTCTTGCTAATCTGCTCTTCAAGGAGGTGAATAACAGATTGAGTGGTAGGAAGTCATGGCTGCTCTTGCTCTCACAGCAGGTAAAGGTAATTGTTGCTGCCTTTGACCAGTAAGTTTACATTCTGCCAATGTTTTACTTTCATTCACTATCACCTACTCCCACCTGTGAACTGCAATGTAACTACAGCATCGTTATCGCCTTTCCTCATTATGTTTCAGTTAGCAACATGTGTTATTCAGGGGCAGTTTGCACAGCCAGATATCATATTTCATGTTGCAGTTCAAGATTTCTTGTAACTGATCTGTGATGTTGGAACTGAACTGTAGCATGGCATTTCAGAGGCTTCAACAAAAGCTCGCTCTGTCAGCTACATTCTTCATCAAATCCTTCAAGGATGCTTTCTCTGCGTTCACGAGAAAGACGTATTGTAAGGAATCATTATTTAACTAACTCTGACGAATTTCTGTTAAATGATGCACCAAATTTCAAGTTCTATGTTATCATAAATTTATGGAAATCCCACTCATGTATAATATTGAAAATGCACAGAGTGCGGATAAAGTAAGAATGATAACTGTAGCCCACGTGCCGCATTTGTTAAGAAATTGGGTTAAGAAATCTGCATAGTGCTTATGCCTTGTAAACTAATCCACTGTGCATTTCTAAGAAAATAATTGGTCTTTATTGCACCCTCAATTTAACATGTATATGCCCAAACTTCAGAAATTCAAAAAGATTAAAATATTCTTTGATATAAAATTTTTTTCACTTCACGGCTCAGAATCACCCTTTTATTGAAAATATTTGTCTAAACGCTGACTTTTGACTCGTCATACAATGTAGGATACTAGGCTAATTCGATACCTTTTACATGTGGTAAACCTTTAACTATTTGACATTGACTTTAAAATCACATTTTTTTTATCTCGTCCGGTGAATTCCTTGTGACAGTGCACTAAAATGATTTATTGTTCTTGCAGAATTACAATACAGTCGAAGGGCTAGAATTTAAAAAAAGTGGCGTCCAGAGAAGACTGGCAGATCTTTCTGAACGAACTGAATACAACCCTTGCACAGCACAAGTTTAGACCCTCTTGAACACACAGTAACGGGCACAAGCTTTTACACAATAAACTTTTTGCAGTTACTGCGCAAAAAGCGGTGTCCTACATGCAGGACGCCGGCATATATGGGCTAAGTCATCTCAGGTCATTGCACATTGCATCAAAAACTTGTCTCATTCATGGGCTCATATTTGGTTAAATAAGGTTTAAACAGGTTAATTTCCATGGGCCCGGTACTGCTTCGTGTGCTGCATTTCCCCAACGCTAATGCGTTTACACAAGATTCATGACAAGTATCCTTAGAGATTCAGCTCTGAATGACCAAGGTTGGCTGTCGACGGCACATTCTGCACTAATTACCAGAGAACACACTCTTGCAGGAAGATCACTGGAGCACTCTGTCTGATTGGGTTCCCCTGTGTGATGAGTGAAATCTCTTGTACAGACCATGCACTTCTCATTAAAGCGACTCGAGCTAATTGAGGTCCCGAAAGCATTCGAAACGGACATCACCAGCACAGGAGCATTGTCAACTAATGAGTTCTCTGTGATAGCGTAGCCCAAATGGGCTTTGATGGGTGGAAGCACATGGTGCCTGCCTTGGTTGTCCGTAATTAGTGAACGCAAACTGCGCAGGAAATAGTTTGCTAAGAAGCACCAGAAAAGTAATCAGTTTCTTTTGCAAGCAGGTTTAGCACATTTTCCCTCTCTTTATTTAGTTCTTCAGCTGTCACTGCACTGCCATTAAAAACCTGCTGTGCCTTAAACCTTTGCAAGGTGAACTGTTAGCACAGACATAATGTTGGCTTTGCAATCATCATTTCTTGAATAAGCCCTGTTCTCAGGACAGCTTTGTAAGAACCTTTCGGTAAGGTAGGGCAAATTTAGGGATAAGGGGGTGCCCCCTTCCCCAGGTAAGAACACCATGCTGAACTCCATTTTTTTTATGAAGTCCAAGAAATACAGTTTAAATGGGACTGCGCTTTTCATGTGTGACCTATCCCAGGTGAAAATTTGTTAATGGGATTCTGCTGGTTCCTAATGGTTTCATCTGGTCCCGGAAGGAAGCCTTCTGGTTTGCCCATTTAAAAGGCAAAGGCAGGCTAGTTTGTGGTTAACAGGGGAGTGCATATTGCAACCACTGGTTGAAATGGTCCCTGTAGGGCACCAACTAGTTTTCTGCTTATATCTACTGGTCCCAGAAGGAATGCCTTCTGGTTTTGTGCTGGGGTCTACTGGTCCCAGAAGGAAGCCTTCTGGTTTGCTGCTGTTGGAAATGGTCCCTGTAAGGAACCTCTTTTGGACCTTGCTGGGAGCTTCAGGTTCTGAAGTGAGATCTACTGGCTCCTACAGAGAGTTTTTGTTGTTTTATTGACAATGTTTTTTTGTTGTTTATGTTGTAATGGTATTCTTCAATTAACAAAATTTCTCACCTAAATCCCTTCGAGTTTTTCTGCTATAAATTGCAAAAATACTGAAATTTAATGAGCAAGCTATGTTTAATTACTTCCCCACTAAACCCTGTGGGGTGCCCTTAATGAGGGGGTACATAAGCATGAGCTCATAGTAACAGTTTGTATTAACTTGAATGTATGTTTCTCATATAAGTTATGTGTATTGCAGTGCTTTGTCTTTGGGCTTGTTGGCACTTGCTACGATTAAAGCTGTGTGTTCTAACTATAGGCAGATCTGCGTGGTTCCGCAGGGTGACACATTTTAGTGTACGTTGCTTCTATTTTCCTGAATTTTTGGGGCGTGCTTATTATCATTAAGCAACTCTTTAAAACATATTGTAACTTGTCAGAAAGGTTAAAAATCTAAGGACATATTACACGGATGCTTTATACAAATAAATGTTCCTGCTATCAGCACGCAGTTACCGATTCCAGCGGCTACTGGTCCCAGTAGCTACTGGTCACAGTAGCTAATGGTCCCAGCAGGTAATGTCCCAGCAGCAACAGGGAATGGGCCAATAAACCCATTGAACTAGGACCATAAAGAATCCCATTTGGACATTTTCACCCGAGATAAATCTGTCCCCGAAAAAAAGCCCATGCGTAACAGCACAACGGACGAGAGCAGGAATGCTGTTTGTCATTGTTTTCATTCCCAGCCAAGGTGGTTGAGTTCCTAGTAGTGATCTCCAACCACCACTGTCCTGCACCACCCTTTTGCAGCAAATTTTCTAAGCTCACTGCTCCAAATTATTCTGTGCTGGCCCTTTGAAAACATTAATTTTGTCTCAATGTATCTGCGGTTGCCCTAATAGACCACCAATCATTGCACATACCAGCCTAGTCCACTTGCTGCTCTTTGTTTCATCTTGCTAGTTTCAGCTCAAAAGTGCAAATTTCGCACATAAGCCTGTGAGCACTTAACATTTTTGAAGCAGTAAAAGCAGCAACCAGCACAGCCGCGCCTAGAAAAGGCGCTAACTTCACCTGTCTAGGCTATGCTCCCATTGTTATCTCCCATCTTTCCCCTCGCTTAATGCAGATGCCACCTGCATGAGCCCTTGCCAAGTTGCCAAACAAAGAAGCGCCGACTGAAACCAGAGGAGGTGGGTACCACCGTCGTCGTCATGCCTGGAATATTTGCGTGTGCAACAAACTGTCCTCTCTTCCTCCAACTCCCTGAGCCCCCTCTCTTTGCTCTTTTTCTTTCCTCTTTTCTCTACGCATAGATCACATGCAGCTGCTGTCTGGTGTCTGAAAATAGCTGAGCGAGGCGAGTTTCCTTGTCACGCCATGAACAGAAGCACAAAGACGACCACACTTTATCACGCCTTAGTAAACTAAATGAGAGCTAAGTAAACACTCCACAAATATGAAGAGAACCGATCCCTATGGACAGGTGCAACCAACAGAACTTCAGAAATTTTGTGTATACCCATTGCTAGAAATAAATTTAACAAAAAGGTAACGACCCATGCTTTGCCTGTGATCTTCAAAAACCAGTGTTCATACATATTCAGAAGGGCCTCCAATCTATTCAGGTATTCTGTCTTGAAAACAAAGACATGCACATGAGCAAATGCACACATGCTTATGTTAAGTTTTTGTACTGTGGTTAAAGCCGTGTATGCATCTGCATGCAAATCCATGTATTATACTAACTGAAACTAGCTAACTATCTGAAGCTGTATCAAGCAGACTCACCCTAAAACTTCCTTTTCTATAGTACACTTCTCCACAATACACAATGGAAGTGTTCTCAAGAAATAAGAGCATTGTATGCACCCAAGTTTTGAAAGACATGAGCTAGTCACTAAGTAAAAACCAAAGCTTGCAAACTTTCTAAAAGAGAGTAAACTCTGCTTTTGTATGCCACAAAACAAAATACTGTTTCTGTAGCAATTCCTGCTGTTAACACCTTCATGTAGCCTCACTTGGTGTCGGAGAGAATTCAAATTCAAACCACTACACAGGCTGTAAAAAAGGTTTGCAGCCAACATTATATGCAGCATTCTTATGACAACCATTGTGACCATACTGTGAATAAACTAACATTACTTGTTCATGCTCTAAAGTGTTGTAAACGTCTGTCAGGATGATCATAAATTTTCTTGTAAAGCTTCCGAGCTCAAGCCATAATTTACAGGGCATGGCCGAGCTGCGTGTATTTCAGATTACCAAACACTATCTCCTGCTCAGCTTATTAACCTTAATCTGATTATTCCAATGAGTTTAGGGGAATCCATCAAAGTGGAGTAAATTTGTATAGAAATAAGAATTGAGAAAGCTGCACAGATTTGCTTTGTAGTCTTACGACATGGTTGAATGGACGCTAATGAGCGATTACACCACTATCATTAATTTGATCATGCATAACCTAACTCCCTAATAACTCCTTATGCATATCCTTCTGTGCCTGTATATTTTCAGTCTTGTCACCAGGATTTCCAAGTATACAAGAATTGACATATGTTACATTCGGTTCTAGGTTAAGGGGGCGTGTAATGATGTCATGAAATTCAATTGAAACTGCATTTCTATATCATATGAGTGTTTTCTGCGTGCCGTATCTTCATTATCTGCATATTACTTCAGACACTCGCACTTCCAAAAGGCTGGCTTCGCAGTGTGTATTTTATTGGCCGCAAACTCAGAATCTGCATTTTATCAGTGAATGCTACATGCCATTCAAGGTTATGCAGGCCTCTTCATGCCTAGCTACTGGTCCTTTTTCCCTTTTTTTGGAAAATTTGGCAACAGGAATTGCCATAGTTATGTTGAGCATTGCAGTCATGTTCAAGCAGTATATGAGCATTTTGCTGGCTGGCGAGATATCACTAATTTACAAAATCAGTTCTTGAGGTGACAGACTGCACTTAATGATGTTGTGGCTGACAGTTTGCTTGAACTTCAAAACATATTATCTCCAAACTCTGCGGTGTATTCTCTGTAGAGTGTTTATATTGGTCACAAAAGACTGGATGCCTTCAGTAGTGGAGTACTTTTTCTAAAGAAAGGATTACCCATCGTCATACCAGTGGTCGCTAATAAGTCAAAAAGCATTTGCCAAAGTGGATGGCATTTAGTGCATGAGTAAAATTACTAGGTTCTGGTAAATTTGTCTAGTCACAAATGTTACCACTGTTCGCATGTCTGACTGTTACCTGTTGCATGATGGCCGGGAATCCAAAGAGGTTCATTGCCTGCCGGTCAATTAGACGTGGGAACATCTGTAGCGTAGGATCCAAAGCCAACTGCAGTGCAGCAGGATTGGTGGCTGGTGTTGCAGCTGCGGCTGCTGCAGCAGCGGCCATGTGTGCCCCTGTAAGCGTTCCATCGGTGGTAGTGGATGCCATGTTGTAGTCCGTATTTGCTGCCACTTCACCCTCCACAATTGGTGGTAATGGTACGATGGCACTGTCAATACCTCGCACTTTCACGTGGAGCTTTATTCCCTGTGGTGGGCTCTGTCGGTGCACGGTGATCAATGGCTCCTGATAGGTGAGAGGTACGTGATATTCTCAGTGGCTTAAACTCCACGCACACTATATCTGGAAAGGAGCGCAGTGACGCTCTTCACGGCTTTTTTACAAATGCAGTTGTTTTCTAGCCAGAAAGTGTGCTCATGGAAAACGGGCGAGTACGTGAGAATTAGAGAACTCTTGTAGCCCGTTGAACGGAGACCATGTAATAGGTGCGGTCAACAACTTGCACATACATTTCACAGACACGGCGGTCTCAAAGCCAAATAGCACCTTGTTTCTGCAGTCTGCAGCAGGACAAGCTCCTCCTTTTCACGTGCTCGCTTTTACACAGCTGTCTTGTTGGAAACAATTGCCTATCAATCTGGCGAGTCCCACCACCAGCTGTTGTTCAGTGGCTGCCGTTCAAGAATACGTTTTAGCACATTTGCATTTGTTTGTAGTCTTCTTGCTCCTTTTCTGAGTTGGTTGGAACTGTGCTGACGCAAAGAAGGCACTTACACACACTTGAAAAACACAGCTGAGCAGAGCACCAAAATTTTGGTGAAGAAACAGGTGCAGTAAAATGGACGGTGTGATCTGTCGCAGCTTATTTTCCGCTGTGTGTGTTGCTCGAACAATTGCCTCAGCCTACAAGCGATTATTTGCAGTGTTGTACCAAATCAACAACAGTGATTTGCTAAGCATTAATAAGCTTCTGCACAATTTCTTCTATACAGAAGACTTTTTGCTGCCATCCAAATAAAAGGGAAAAGCCCGTTTCCTTTTTGTGATCCATCTATGCAAAAGTAGTACAGGAAAAACAAGGTAGTCAGTAAATGTCCAAGGCACAGATCTCCTTTTTTCTGAGCTGCAGACAACACAACTAGCTTAGGCAGCGGTACTCATGCCAGAGCGTTGCAGTCTTGCACCAGAACTAGTGTGATACGGAGTGGAGCTTAAACAGTATAAGTCACAAAACGGGCATCAGGGCACTGTGGCTGGCACTGATTCTCGGAAGCCTAATTAAGAAAATTGGTGTTTATGTCACGTAGATGAATGAAGCGGTCTGGTTGTCTTCGCCTACTGTTCTTTCTTTAGCCCCTATCTAACCTTTGCGACATTCACTGGCCAGATGCACAACCCCACCTAAAAGCTTTGCTGCTCAAACACTTCACTCACGGACCGTACTTCTCACAAACACAATTCAACGCCACCAGCCTTGACTCGGAATCAACTGGCTGTGAGAATGCAATGTCGAAGCTCGATGTGCTGTCCTGAACCCACTGTTGCCAGTCGCTGACGAGTGCAGCACAAGCAGTTCACCAAAGCCTATACGAAGAAAGCACAGCACTGGAGAAAATGGGCCTTCGATGTCACTACTCAGCGTTTGCTGCAGAGGAGCCCACGACGAACAGCAGAAATCCCTCGAGGGCTCACGGGACGGCTTCTGGAGATGAGCACATGGAGAACAGAACAAACCTCCTAGCCTAGCGCAGATGGCCACCGCACCAATCCCCCAAGTAGTACCACGCGGCCCGGCAGCTCCGAAAGAAGAACGACGGCGATGCAACAGCAGCGCTGCGTCGGGGTTCCGGCCCTCTCTACCGTACGGCCTGCCTGACGTTCATCCGGGGCAGATTAGACGTCAGCGGACTCTCCTGTACACGCAAAACCCGATCCACTAGGCCTAACGGCGGCGATGTCCGTTAATCCGAGCACGAGGACGGACGCCGCGAACTGTTCGCGGTAGCTTGGTTCGCGTGGCCGCGGTAGGCTTATGCTAACGTCACTACGCAATCCCCTAGGTGGGGGGTGCCGCGAGTGTTCGGGGAGGAAGGAAAATGGCTCCGAGGGCAAGCAGGAAAAGAGAGAGAGAGAGGACCAGCAGCGTCTTGCGAGATTTCTCCTTTCCCTCCGCAACTCTGCTTTGGCCCCGGCTCTCCGAAAGAAACCGTTTGGTTCGGGGCTCGCGTCATAGGCCGGCTATGTTGTGCCAGCCAGCCTGCGCGTAGGGGAAAGGGAGAGGAGGACCCCCGTGCCCTCCGGGTTTCTATATTCGGAACCCCGCGGTGAGTCGGCCTGGAGGGGTTCAGAGAAAGAGGGAGAGGGTTTGCATGAGAGAGTCTGTGAGCCCGCGAATGCTGGTGGATGCTCCCGCTACGGCGGCTAGAAGATGCTTCGGCTCCGAGGGGCTCGGCCAGGAGGAAGGAAGGAAGCTGACGAAAGACGAGCGATGAGAAAGCGCCACACGAGGGCGATTTACGAAGCGCCTCGCACGGGCAGCTCCCTCCCCTACGCCGCAAGCCATGGCGGCGCCATGACTCGGCGCTTGCAGAACCGCCACATGAAGACGATGCGCGCGTTTCAGCTACTTCAGCCGCCAGATGACGCCAGCGTCGTGGTGGCTGACGGTGGCTATGGATCGGCGGGTTGGCTGACGAGGTGGAGGGGGGGTCTTTTCTCGTCCCAGAATTTTTGGCATGCATAACTTTCCCTGACGCACGGCGGATGCATCCTGCGCCGGTACCTGCCGTCCGCAGGTCTGCACGCTGGAGAAAGCGAGCGCATTGTTTTTTGCTTGAAGGCCTGGCGAGTTGAAAGGTGACTGCTTAGGGTGGCGCGTTTAATGTCTGCTGCGCGCGCCCTCTGCTCGCAATGGCGGGACCTTGGCCGGATGTGGACAAATTGCAGCAGCTGCGAATAGCCGGCGGCGACGGTGCGCTCCTATTTGAGGAGTCGCGTTCTGCTCCCAGAGCGTCACGGTTGCGCGCCTGTCACAACTCTTTGGTGCGCGGTGTAAGCCACTGGAGTCAGGTCCAGAGTAACCGGTCTCAGAGGGAACGCCGCTGCCTAATAAGAACCAATAAAGAAGTCGCTGACTTCTAGATTCCGTCACCGCATCGTCTGCGTGCGGGCTGACAAAGCGAAGATTAACCTCAAAGTGGAATGCGCTTCCCAGGGAGCTCCTTTGAAAAAGCGAGGTTTTGGCGACGCCCGGTATTTTAAACGTTGGAGTCGAAGCCCGACGTTACTACTAGCGCCACCTGGAGAATGCGCCATAAGTGAAGCAGAAAAGCGGGAGCTCAAAATCGAGAAAAGCAACAAAACGTGCTAGTGTGGATTAATATTAGGAACAATTAATAAGAGGAATAAATTCACAATTTCACCAGCGCTGCGACTAGGAACAAGAACAGAGAAGGAAGACAAGGACAAGCGCTGGTGAAATTGTGAATATGTACCAACTAGCTCAAACCACCATTTTGCTATAGAGGAATAAATTGTATGCGAGAAAATCGCGTCGGTCCGCGTTTCCCAATTTTACAGCGACAGCTGTATCTGCGACATCCCCCGAAACCGAGGTGAACCTGTCCGTGATCAGGTGATCACCCCCGCACATGCCTCGCACTACTTTTGCCCCGCGGTCAGGAGACCACCCCGTGCAATGATCTTCCTACACACCCTGTGGGGGGTACACCCACCTTCTCAGAAGGCATGCTTTAAATTCGTAACAATTTTTTTTTGCATACAACGGAAAATTTTGTTCAACAGCGCCTTAACCCTTACCAAAATTTTTTAGACAGTATATAGACTGTCCATGGACTTCTGTCTATAAAGTCTATAGACTCTCTACAGACAAATTCTAAACAATAGTCTATAGGCAATACAAATCCTATAGACAGTCTATAGACAATCTATAGATTTACGGCCACACACTTTTAGTAGACATTTGTCTGTAGACTATGAATAGAGAAAAGGATATATCTATAAGAATGCAATAGAGTGAATAAGAAGTCTGTAGACCATTTTTATAAGGGAAGAAGGGTGCGTATGTGAAGGGGCAATAGTTCGTAGCTGGCTTGTGCTGTGATAGGCCACGAAATAAAAAAAATAAACATGACTACCACTTTCCTACCCCAAACAGCCTCTCCCCCTCCACCCCCTTCCCCTAAAAAAAATTAGAGACCACCCATTTCAATACCTGGGCAACCCCTGAACTCGTTCACGCAGCCCGTGCCCCATGCCTCGTGCAACCATTGTTGTCTTCAGGTAGGACGTGGACAAACGCTTCTCAGACGCTCTGTGCACGCAGCGGGTGAACGCCTGGGCCTTACCTTGATAGAAGGTATTCAAGAAAGGGCGCAAGGGGCAAAGACTCTAGAAACAAACAGGGTTTACAGTTGCTCTCGCTAAGTTTCGGGACTTGCGCAGCATAGCGAAGCGTAGTCAATTTTTTTTTTCTACCAAGAAATGCATTGTGCAAATCACGGTTCTCACCACAACACTGCATGCAGTAAAGAAGCGCTGAAAATCGGTGAGCGTTCACGACGAGATCGCAGCTACGACAAAGTGTAGGGCTGGACGAAAAGCAGCAGGAAGGGGAAACGCGCTGAGCTCTCTCGGGGACTTCCTCGCTGACATTCAGTTCAGTTTATTCCAGTCATGTACAGGTACTGAGGAGATGTAAGCAGAAAAAAGCCGCTCATGCGGCTTGATTCGTTGCCTCTTTCCCCGCTGTGTCCCGACGCAGTCCGCGAATCTTTGCGTCGAGTCCATTCCTATTATACCGAGTGGCTGTGTTTTTCGTTCACTGTTCTTTCTCCCTTATGTTCCGCGATCCTTCTCCCTGTGTCCCCAATAGACGGCAGCGGGCGATTGTTCCAGCCACTCTGCCTCAGGACGAGCTGAGGCCGCAGGCTGGAAAAATAACGAGAAAAAGGGACAGTCAGGATATAGCCGTCGGAATCTCAGGGGGAGAAGCTAGGGGGAAAAGCAACTCCCTAGTGGCGTTCCTCTTTTCCCCCTTTTTTCCCTACTTCCGGCATCCCGAAAGAGAAGGGCTCCCCTCGGAAGAAAAATGCAAAGCCCAGCCGCGTATGAAGTCTCCCGGAGTGGCGTATACGACGCGACGCTTTTTACGCTTATTTCTCCGCGAATTCCTCTCTTCTTTCTTGCGACTCGCTCGTTCGTTCCCTCTTGATCAAAAGGAGAGGCAGGAGGCTGCGACCGACTGTACTTCGCTCTTTCAAAAACCGTGCAGTGCAAAAAAAGGTACTATCGGCGACAAATGAAACGCGTACAGGACAATTGAACCACGAACAGCAAAATGTGAAGATCTTAGCCGTCGGAAGCGCAATACCAGCGGAACATAATTTCACTCTGAAGACGCGAAGACTGTATACGTTAGAAGTGCTAATTAACCTCGCTTGTATTTCCTCTCCAGGAGCTAATATGCTGGGCTTTTTTTTTCTTTTGGGGAGGGGGGGGGGGTTGGCGCTTCAGTTTTCTTGTTCGCGTTTCATTCAATGTTGGTAGCTACACTGCTCATGTCAGGTAGGAAGCAGTGCTACAGTGCTCTAATGCAATACAGCGTTGTCACGCTGCTTATGCATCCATGCCTACGGTGTTCGATTCCACGATCTAAATGATGTTTTATAACACAGGCGCAGCGCTCAAACCGGAATGTTTTGTGTAATATATTTGCTGTAACGCGTCGACGTCAGGCCACCAGGCAGCGACTACAGGGGGAAAGGACATGTGCACAGGACGAAGCCCCTGTGATGTTGACGAAGATGATGATGTCCTCAGGCTTTTAATGGCACATACCCACGGCGGGGGGATGGGCCAGTGTACATTGTGGATAAAATCAAGTACAAACTTCATCTTCTTCGATGACGCATCTTAACACTGGTGATGATCAGTGACGTAGCATGACTGACTGTAGCGCCACATGGAGGAAGGAAAGAACTCGGGAGAGGCGGCTACGTGAAAACTAAACCCCTCCCCCCCTCTTCTCACTTGGCTGCCGTTTCAGTGCGCATGCGCAGCAGACAGTGCAGCAGACGACGACGCCGCGCTCAGCGTTACTACCGGCTGCACAGTCGACCAAAGACTGCCAGTAGTTCTTACGAAAGCGCGTGACTTGCGGCACATTTTTTGGCGTGCAGCTCGGATAGCGAGGGCCTCTCCTGTCTCCTAAGCTTTGCTTCTTCCACGTAGCGCCATCTAACAAAGCGCACAACAGTCTTACAGGAAGCAGCCACACGTTGCGCCATCTAACACGGCGTATAACAATCATGCCAGAATACAACAATATTACTATCTTTAAATAAAACGGGAAGGCGTGCTCGAAGCACGGCACTATAGTAAGTGCGCCTCCTCGGCGAGCTTTTTTTTTTTCTACAGCAAGCGTCCCGAAGGCTGCACGGTTTTGAGCGAGACGGAGCATCACGGATGAGAAAAGCGCGCGCCGGAGGGGCTTCGCGAAATTGCCGACACATAGCGGACTCGACGACTGGCGCGTGGCTTCGCGCCGTGGCGTGTGGCGGCGGATAAGGAAAGAATGCGCGGGCGAACTGCTTTTTTGCCGCCTTCTCCGCGAACAGTGTGAAAAGGAGGGAGAGAGAAAGAAATGGGAAAGCGGGGAGGAGGAATGCAATCCAAAGGGCGTCGCTTCAACGGGAGGAAGGCAGTAATAAGAAAGAGCAGGAATGGTATACGGCCAGCTTGGGCGTCAGCGAAAGGCACTGCTCCACATACGACGGCCGGAACGCACGGTGAAACGTGTTAGAAAAAAAAAAAGAAACTAGCGATCATAGAAAGTGCGAGTCCGGAAGGGACTGAACTCGGAAAGACGAGCATCTGGTATGTATTCCATCTCACAAGTTGTGTGCAGCACTGCGTAAGCTACAGCTCTGTCGTCTAATCAGGACCTGACGGTGGGGACACAACAAATAGTCCACCAAATATTTGAACAGCGTTAAACTATTTCTCAAACAATTATCACGGCAATTGGGAAGGTAGTTCTGGGGGAGTTTTGTTGTTGTTGTTAAAGTGCAGCGACCGTATTAAATTCCTCAAATTAGCAGAGGAAGGCCGCACGAACAGCACTGCGGAGGCTTGCTGCGAAGTGGTGCGCCACCATTCGCAAACATGGCGTCCGCCGAGTCGCCTGTCTCTCCTGCGTGTGTGCAGCAGTTGGACACTGGTGTTTTTTTTTCCTTCCCAGAGATGGCGCCACCAGTCGCGGGATGACGGGTACGAGAGGAGCACATTTATGCAACGCGAGCCGTTCCCATAGGTTCAGATCGCCATAGCGTCCCTATACTGCAGCAAACGTCTCCTGGGATGCAATATAGTCAGTATATCGTAGGTGGCACTTTGTGCGTCCGTTGCCAGAAGCATCTAACCAGAGAGGTTGGCTTCGCAGCCTTGCTGTGTGCATGGTTATGCGTCACCGTCAGCCTTCCAGTGCTTTCGAAGGGGAGATGAACACTCTCCTCGCACTTGCGAGGCTTGGGACTTCCACGGAGTCTACAGGAGCCCCACAGTGAGGCTTAGAAGCAAACCCCTTGGTCTCTTTACTTTTGAAAGAGACTATACATCACAAGAGTGCCCTGGAAAAACAAAAAAAAATGTTTCAAGTCCCCCTGGCTTCAATCGGAGTTGTAAACTATCTTTCGACACTTTCGTGGGCTTCCCACATCAATATTTTACACGTGCCTTTGGTAACTAATAAAAATCCACCCTTACTGCCTCCGACTCGTGTCTGAGATTATAACCTCTCCAAACAATAGTTATTATAATTATTCTGTGTGTCAGTGCGACTGATATGCGTGCAGCTGGGCATCGCGGCCCCAAGCTTCACAGGACTAGGTCATTTTTTGTGCTGCACATTAGCGTCGACATTATGAGTTCAGTGGACAATTGAATAACGTCCGCCTACATCATTTGACTAAGAAGACAAACAAAAGAGCAACGAGCGGTCTTCAGAGAGGGAAGAAAATGGGGAGCGAGGCGCTCTGCCCGGCGTGTGCGTATAAAATTTCCTCGGCACGAAAATGGAATGGATGGCGGCAAACAACGCGGGGCCTGCGGGGAAAGACGTGCGGAAACAAAAAGAAAGAGAAACGAGTGAGGAAGTCGTGGGGCAAAAGAGTCGCGGCACCGAATTCGGGAAGGTTGGGGAAGAATCGGGTTCTATGGGCTTCCTTGAGGAAGTTGGAGGGAGTCGGATAGGTTCTTTTTTTTTCATTTTTCCCCCATGTGAACGACCGAAGGAAGGAGCAAGGAAAAAAGGAAAACGCCATAGGGAAACAAAGGAGCAGCAGCGGCGGATGATCGACCGCATTGCGGATTGCCAGTGTGTGTGTGTGTGTGTGTGTGTGTGTGTGTGTGTGTGTGTGTGTGTGTGTGTGTGTGTGTGTGTGTGTGTGTGTGTGTGTGTGTGTGTGTGTGTGTGTGTGTGTGTGTGTGTGTGTGTGTGTGTGTGGCGCGCGCGCGCGACGCTCGTGCGTCTGTATCTTGCCCCAAGCGCAGACATACAATGTGTGTCGGGAAAGTTCGTCCCTCTTTCCCTACCTCCAAGCTTTGGCTACCCTCCCCTTCCTGCCTCCTGTTATAAGTAACGTGACTTCTTTTTGTATTTGTATTGTCGACTCAAGCGAGAGAGTAGAAAACACAGGAACGTCTTTCATATGGTAGAAGTTCAGCAAGCCTTCTAGCCATCGGTATTCTCCGGGCTAAAAAAAAACGCGGGAATATAGGGAGAAATTTCAGGGAATCCGGGAGGGTTGAAGCGCGCGCACTGCCGCTCCTTCGATATTTCACGACCAGCGCAAATGGCTGGGCTATATAAGAGACAGCGGACGTCGCGCCGTCGAAAAGGACTGGGAAATGAATGTAGCGTCTCCAGCAACGAGGTCGCTTCGACCGCGAGTTCGCTCAGCATGCATGCAGAAAGTTCGCCAGCTGTCGTCGCTGGACTTGTCAGAACGCACTTGAAAGACTAGCTGCTCGCATGACTTAGGGAGTGTGCTTTAACCTTTTAAAGCGCATGTAACACCCCCCCCCCCCCCCCCCCACACACACACACCTTTTGTTTCTTCTTATAATCTTTGTAAGTGTACTTTTCTCGGTATACTGATTTCGTCGTCCTCTATAGGCGTAACGTGTGCACCGGGCAAATCCAGTGTATTGTTTTTAGTACACGCACTCATACATGGCCGTAGCCTCAACCGTAGCCTCAACACATGGCACCACGGAAGCCGGCAACAGAGTCTACAAGAATTCTATAGACTATTTTAAAAGGGTTAGATGTTGGGCTTGTTGGTTTTCTAACAAAGTATGAACATTTTTACCGCGAACACGACAGGACATAGAAACAAATACAAACACGAGCGCCAATGTTTGTCCGTGTTTGTCTACTTCTTTCTATGTCCTGCAGCGTTTGCGCTAAACATATGCATACTTTGTCCGTAGACTGTCTATGGACCATTTTTATGAGGAATTCACCTGCACCGGCGGCAGTATACATGAAGCTTACCGTGGCTTTCGTGTCACCCACGTGCCATGCGCGTTCCGGCGATCATTCGTTCTGCTCGCGGTTCGCTCACGGCTCCAGCGCGGCCGCCTTAGTTTCGTTTTCAAACAACAGCGAGGCGCCATACGTAACCATTGCTCCGTGCGCCCGTCCCTTCATCCCGAATAAAACTCAAACGCATTCCCGCCCCGAATTTAAAATGAAGACAGAAAGAAGGGAGTGAAATAAGAACACGCACGAAAGGCCACTGCGAACTCGACGACATTTCCGGGGTCCGTTTCAGATGACCTGTCGCGCGAGATTTGCCCACGCTCGCTGACTCCGCTTCTTTTTTTCCTACACGCGTTCGCACACGCGCGCGTTGCGTTCCCCCCATTGCACGTCCATGCCTCCAGAAATTGCCCGGATCTTCCCCGCCTTTTTTTTTTCGTACGTTTGTTTCCATTTCGCTTCCTTTGGCCATCTTTGGCCAACGTCTGCTCTTCGTTCAGCCGAGCGTGCCGTTTCCCCTGCCAGCGCGGCTTATACGAGAAACCCCGCAGACGCCGCGTCCTCCTGTTTGGGGGCCCGTTGCACGGTGGCGCCCCCTGGGCGTGAACAAAATTTAAGGTCGCTGTCACTTTTTGTCGCTTTTGCTAGCTTCCTGCGTTTATCTGCACTTTCGCGTCGTCGGCGTCGACCCCACGTCCCCTAGCTCCGCGGCATTACCGTTTTGTTTGCGAAGAGCGAGGAAAAAATAGAAAAAGACGTTACGGCGCGCGCTCACCAGTACATACAATACACGCGCGTATTGTCAAGATCCGGGCGTTTTAGCAGCTTGTGTGGCCACCGTTTCCTCCCCCTCCCCCCTATTAGAGTTTTCCGGCGCAGTTGTGTTCACACTATTATATAGTGGCCGCATTTTCGTTTTTTTTTTTTACATCTCGTCTGCTCTATAGCGCGGCTCTTTCTATATTGGTCTGCATCGTCTGCTCGCCGCCTGCCGTCTGCTCGCTTTCTTCTGCTGCTTCCTTCCCTGTTCGTTTATTCGATTGATCGTTCTATCTGTTTTGCATTTATCTTTTGTGGACAAGGCTTGTTCCTTCGGACCCGGGGTCCGAACAAGGTTTACGGCTGGTCGAACGCTCCTGCTTCCGCGTTGTGCATCTGCCGTGCGTCGTGTGGCCCGTTTCCGTGTGCGCCGTCTGGCGGCTTCTCCCTATAGCTCCCTGAATCTGCGCTCTTGTTATTCCCTGCTTGCGGAAAAAAAGGCGGCGGCTTTGAGCGTTTGTTTTCTTCGACGCCACAAAAGGCGATCCCGGTGCTGTGCACTTTAGACCACGCGACCGTCTCATGCGCAGGACCCTCGTTTCGTTTTTAAAGCGATAGCGTTAAAAGCCCCGTTCGCCAAAAGTACGATGTCGGCGTTGTGAGCGAAAAATCAACGACAGGGCTCTGGCAACGGTGGTCCACAGAGAAGCAGCCTAGGAGGTAGGTGAGCCACCTAGGTCACGTGACCTTTCGGCGTCATCACAACCTGCCCACCGGATTGTGAGCAAACTGCCCACCGTGGCAGGTGGCAGTTAGATTGATGATTGGTCGCACAGGAAGAGCAACCTAGGCCGCACGAGGCCCATTGCTGGGAGAGCACCTGCCATCGCAGGGCTGTGGAGCATCGCTTAAGAAGGGGTAATGAGGACTACCGGGGATCTAAAGGAGAGAATAACCCTCTGCATGTATGGGAATTAACATTGTTCAAGCTACCGCGTCAAACCCTTAAGGCAGAGCGTAAATGTCCCCTCCATTTCCTTAAGAGCATTAGCTCTGACGTTTCTCGATTCCTAGGGGTCTGCTACCACCTCCCTTCGGCGTGAAATTTTCCAAGTGCGAGGAATTCAAGATGGAGGCCGCCATAGTAAATCGATAAAATTACCCAAATCGGTGATTGATTGGTGACGTCATCAGTATATCGAATTGGCTACCGATTGGTGACGTCACTGATATATCCAATTGGTGACTGTTTAGCGACGTCACTTAGAAATCCAAGATGTCGACCAATAATGGGAATTCATGATGACGTCATTTAGTAATCCAAGATCGCGGCCGACTTAGTCCGCCACGTGACTATGACGTCATAATCCAAGTCGGCGAAACTCGGGTGTCGATGATGACGTCAAAACTCAATGTGGCGGACAGAAGTGAAACCACGTGATTATGACGTCGTATAAATTCTAGTAAACCAAACACCTAACGCTAGTTACTTCAACGTCTCCCAGACGGTGGCGGGAACTTTTCATT